>CM038217.1:123250852-123430178 GCA_021442155.1 Cymbidium sinense
AAGATTAATTAAGATTGAATTACTTATCATATAATACACAACCTTTTATTTCTTTCCAACATGTGTATCATGCATATAAATGGTCCTAAGCATATTTATACATGGCATGCTAATCTTTAGCACACTTTGATGATGAATGCTAAGGAATGTTAATTAAGAAAATTTTAGATATTTTATGAATGCGTGATTTTGTTTAAGTAGAAAAGAGTGGTTCTTTCATCCATTAATCAAATGCACATTTACATGTATGAAAGACATAAGAGAATACGACACCATTATTTTCTACACCAAAGGTGTAAGGTACAAGACTTGCTTGGGGCTACTTAAAGCCTTGTAACCTCGGGATGTCCAGACTAATATACTACTTTTCTTAAATACATGTGCATGTACAAAAAGAAATGAATGGAAGAAGAGTCATGCAAAAGATTTTTAGTTTTGTTTGATTTGGTTATGCAATTTACATATGTAAATGTGAAGATCCTTCTTAAGTCATAACATAGAAGTGGATAGGAATGGATTTAAGCAAGTATTATGTTCTTTTCACATGAACTATACACTTTGCAAATCTATTCAAATCTATGTTAATAAAGAGAAGGAAAGATCACATAACATATTTTGTACTTATAATCACATGCAAGCTTATATAATATATATAAGTAGCATACTTTTATTTATGATGTTTGATTTGTATATTTTGAAAATAATTTTTGATTTAATAGTGATAATAACCATTCATATTCTTACTTTAGCCAAAGCATGCAATTTGACATAAAGGAAATATTTCATTTATTTGATATTTTGAAAGATATGAATGCATGATTCACATGGCAAACAACATTTAACATACTTGGAAAGAGATAAAGTGATGCAAGCATGTGGTTTCATTCATCCTAATTAATTCCTAAGGACAATCCTATAAAATAAGATTATTCTAAGTGAACCAAAATTATTTTAAAGAGATTTTTACTTTAATTTTGAGTTTGATTTGATTTAGGAAATGTGAGAAGAGTTTACTAGTCCTGACCCATTTTTCCCATGTGTGAGTTTGTTTAGTTTAATTTTAGGATGATTAGATTGGTTTTATGGTTTGTTTAGGTTAAGGTGTGAATTAAGTCCATTAATTGCTCCTTACCTACACCACTTTAACATAATTAACCTAACAATTATGAGCCAACATATGATATGCAATCACATGGAATTTAAATCAACAATTCTCCTAAGAAAGAAAGGGGCCTAATGCAATTAGCTCACAATTATTGATTAATTAAACTAAAGGGTTTAATTAAGTACTTTCATAACCCTTCCACACATGTGGGTTAGATTTGATTTCCTTAAGCTTACCTTAGGCTTTTGAACACCTAAGGATCTACCCAAGTTTTAAGATTAATTAAAGTTCAGATTGATTTTTGAAAGTTTGATTAAGCTAATTGAGTAGATTATTAGTGGATTAATCCTTATTAGGTTTGGATTAAGGAAGAAAGGGGTTTAGGGAATATCTTAAGGAAAATATCCCAAAATCATTCCATAAATCTCCTACTCACTTAAACAATGTTTAATTATCTCAATTAAATGATTAATTCAGTGTTCATGTACTTAATTATCCTTAATTACACTAAGAGGGTGGTTAAGGGTTCACTAATTAATTTTCTTAATAACTCATTAATTAATTCCAAGAAAATTAGGTGAGAAAAAAGTCATCCCACTAAGCATGCCTGAGAAGTTTGTAATTAATTAATGAAATCATTAGGGAGTAATTAAGGTTATTAGGTTTTCAATTAAACCTTATTTAAGGGAAATTCACTATTCAAAATTAATTAGAAATAATTATATTAGATTCTACGCTGAATTATCTTTAAAATGAGCTCTCATTTATATTTTTCTAATTTTTCTGCATTTAATTATGAATTTAGAAAGTTTTAGTGATTAATGGATAATTAAATAGCCCTAATTAATTAACTAATCTCGTTGGCACCACGTGGGCTGCTGATGCGGCGTGCGTTTTGCATGTGGCATGATGAGATTCATTATTTAAGTTATCAAATCAAATGTCGCGTAAGACGGCGCTGCTACGCACTTTTCCCTAGGCCATTCAATCAAGGATCGGACGGTTAGGATTAACCCATGGTTATAAAGGATTAAATATCTAGATCTAGCTTTTTTTAATCAGGACCATCCATCCAAAACACACTGGATGGATGGTCAATGATTCATCCCCGCCCTCGTTTGTGGGAGACGGAGTCTACACTATCAAGAAGCAAGGAGAAGAAGATCTAATGGTGACAATTCAATGGGATTACACTTTCCCATCACAAAGGACCAAGGATTTTTCTACTTAAGCTCAGTTTTTATTCATACTTCACTGGAGGCTATCACCGGCACTTCCAACCATTGAGATAGCTTCGTCTAGTGGAGATGAAGCCCTATTGAAGGTTTGAGAGTTTAATTTGTAATGGATCTTCCAATTGACCAAAGCTTGCTTCAATGGCTTGCGGCTTTGGTCTAATGCCCCCCTTCCCGTGGCTTGGTTGCTTGGAAAACACCTTGGGTGAGCTCAACTTGCCTCCCTGATGGTGCTTGCAAAGTGAATTGGACTTTGGTTGAGATTTGGCTAAGCTGGAAATCTCCCTCACCTCCTCTATTTTTGGCTTAGGCAAAACTGAGAATGGGAATTTCAATTGAGCTTGAGAGTGCTTGGAGAAAACTTGGAGTCGGTTGATTAGGAGCTCCATGCGATTGATTTGGAGGAGGATCAAATTGTGGGAGGTTGTACATGTGCTAAAATGAGTGTGGGAGGTGATCCATGTTGAAAATTTTAAGTGGAGGGGTTGATTTTGGCTTTGGGTTGGGTTTCACAGACCTAAACCCATTGGGTCATGTGCGCCACCCTCCTTACTGTCCAAATCATCCACTAGGAGGGTGCTAAGTGGTCTTGAGTTGGAATATGATCAAATTCCAAGTGAATTTGATCATAGGTTACCCTTTGACCTAGGGGTAAAATGATCATTTGGCTTTGATTTTGATCTAATTTTTAATGAATTTGGAGTTTATTTGATATGATTTGGTGCATGTTGACCCATTTAAGTCAAAATGGGTCAACTTGGGTCAAGTTGACCAATTGGTCAAATTGGGTCAAACCATGGGTTAGGTCAAGTTCAAATTATCATTTGAAGTGTTTCGGTATCATTGGGTTGGTTCAATTTGATTTATATTTGGTTTTGGCTCATTTGAATTCACTTAGGTTGAATGGGTCAAGTTAACTAATTTGACCCATTTGACCCAATTGAGTTAGGTCATGAGTTGGTTTAGGCTTAGTTGATCATTTGAAATGTATTGCAAGCTTTGGTTTCAATCAATTTTGGTTTGGTTTGATTTTGGCCTGATTTGACCTTTTAGGTCAAGTTGGGTCCATGGTCAATTTGGGCTAGGTTGGGTCTAGTTGGCCAATTAAGGTTTTGGTGAAGTTCAATAAGTGATTTAGAATGAATTTGACCCATTAGTTTCAATCAATTTGGCTTAGATCAAGATTTGACACATTTTAACTTTTTAGGTCAACTTGGGTCAACTTGGGTCAAGTGGCCAATTAGGCTAGGGTTGACTCATATGATGACTTGGACATGTTCAATCATTAATCTTGGATTGGTCTAGATCAATGGTTTCAATCAATTTAGCTTATGGTGGATTTTGCCTAGTTTAAGTTTCTTTTGGTCTAAGTGTTGACTTGGTCAAAGACTAACTTGGTTTGACCCAATTTGATTAGTCGATCATCTTAG
Source organism: Cymbidium sinense (assembly GCA_021442155.1). Taxonomy (NCBI): domain Eukaryota; kingdom Viridiplantae; phylum Streptophyta; class Magnoliopsida; order Asparagales; family Orchidaceae; genus Cymbidium; species Cymbidium sinense. The sequence goes on from CM038217.1 coordinate 123,254,623, forward strand.
GATGATTGTTGCTCACAAAGTGAGGCTTAAATGGGCTTAGTTCAATCCAATTTGGGTTGGATTAGAATTTGGCTCAAAAAGGTGCTTTAGGTCACTTTGGGTCAAGTGAGCCTAAATGGGTTAATTTTGATCAAGGCTTGATTCAAGCGTGGTTGAACTCACATATGAACTTATGATTGAAATATAAATCCAATTGCAAGTGATTTGGAGTCAAATGTGTTTTTGATTCATTTGATAATTTCAAGTTCAAAGGATGAACATGGGTTTGATTTAGGTTAGATTGATTTTGGTTTGATGATTAAATTTTGCATTTATATTTGGTTTGTGATTGTAGGATTGATTGTTTGAAGAGAAAAATCCAAAGGCTTGGATTGATTTGAGTTTGATTTAGCTAAGTTCAAGAATTTGACTTGAAAGGGTATGGTTGGATTTAGGTTATATTTGGGTTTGAGTTTTGAATCTGGTTTTGGTTGTTTGAATTTATATTTCTTTTATATTTGTGAATATAAATGAGAATATAAAAAAGTTATGAAAAAAAATCTTTTGAATTTGGATTGATTTGGATTTAATTTGAGCTAAGTCCATAAGATGGAATCAAAATGGCTGAGGAAAGATTTTGGATTTGGACTTGAGTTTTGGATTTAGTTTTGTTATTTGATTTTATATTTCAATTATATTAGTGAATATAATTGAGAATATAAATGAGTTATGAGAAAATCTTTTGAATTTGGAATAATTTGGATTTGATTTGAGCTAAGTCCATAATGTGAAATCAAAATGGCTTAAGAAGGATTTTGGATTTGGAATTGATTCATGATTTGGATTTTTGGAATTGATTTGAATTTTGATTTGAAATTGGTTTGAGTTTGAAGTTGATTTGAATTTGAAGTTGGTTTGGATTTGAAGTTTGTTTTGATTTGAAGTTGGTTGGATTTGAAGTTTGACTTGAAAGAAGAAAGTAATGATTGGGTTTAAGCTATAAGGTAGAGAAATTTTCCTAACACCCCTAAGGCATAACCTATTCCTATGGCTAACTCTTCTAAGTCACTAGGGTTAATCACTTAATCACTAGAAGTATCTTAAGGAACTCTTAATGTCTAGAGGTCCTTATGCCTAGGATGAAGAGGTTGAAAGCTCACTCAAAGTGAGGTCAACATGCTCAAAATAAATATAAATGCTCTCTTTGCAGGTTGCCTATTCCCCTAAACATAATCGAAGTTAGGACACGTGAGCTTGGTTACCCATGTGCAGGGTGCGAAGTCTAAATTATAAATATAACTGCTTGGGTTGTATATGTGTTTAGCTAACACTTATTTTGCAGGTGTAGTTAGATTTACTTTTCCTATTTTTAATATAATTTTGCATTAGGAATTAGGGTTAGTGCTATGGGGGTTTAGGATGAGCATTAGCCAAAATGCTTAGTCCTGGGGTGCCATGTGATGCCTTGAAGCCTACCAAATCAAAAGAGAAAAGAGATGAAGAAATGAAGGAGACATGAAGACTTGAAAATTTGAAGACCCCCTATAGCATTTATCATTTGTAAATTATAATTATTATTTCATTAATCGGGTAATATAAGGGTTGGGCTCGACTACCCATCTTTTCTTTTCGGGTTGTGTACGGCGATACCTGACCACATTGGCCTTTTATTCTTTTACACAATTTATACATGTTTGATTAATGTTGTGTTTAGATTGGGCATTAGAACATCATGCTTTTCATAGTTTCTTTCTGTTTGATGCTTTAATTTGTAGCCTGGATGCGTTAGGCTCTTAGAATAAAATTAATTTATCTACCCCAATTAATCACTCATAATTAAATTTTAAAATAACTCACAACTTCATCATAAAGCTTAAGTTGTAATCAAGATAACTAAAAGATTTAACAATCCTTTAACTATATGTTGTATGTATCACATCATGCATATCATATTCCTTCTTTCTTGAATATGGGGATCTCCATCCTTGCACGATAGGGGAATGCTTGACCTGTGAGGGCATCCCTTGTGGTGGAGAACACCCTCTTCTCACTGATTTAGCCAATAACCTAATTTCATCATGCATTTAGGCATAAAAATCACAAGCCTTTGTCCAAAATGAAGCATCAAAAATCAAATAAAATTTGAAAAGATTTCTCATTAAACTAAGTTATTGTTCATACAACTCATGCTCTAGTCTTTTAGGGAGTGGGTTTAAGGACTTTAGTCTCTTTCTAAATAAACAACATCCTAACTAATCTTGCAAAATTATATGACTAGACCACATGATTTTGAATCGTAGGAGGAGTTAGCTAGCTGCCACTCCAAGTAGTTGTAAGTCTTGTAATTAGGTGGTTTATCCTCTCTTATGGAGGTAAACCATATACCCATTTTCAGTTTGATTTAGGTCATGCTTTGGCTTATGCCAATGCTCCTTAGATTTAGAATCCGAGGTAGCTATTTCTTTTGTGCTACAAGCATAAATGCTCACCTCTTAAGCATTTTTATAATTTTGTATTGTGGGATTATATGTCCTAGCTTTCTAATAAAATGTCAACCTCAACTAAATTGATCCTCTCAATTTCAAATATATAAACCCCAATTATTGGATAGGTTGGAATGTTCACTAGGCTAGTATCATGAGCATTTCTGTTCATTCTTTTGGCTTCTCAAAATAAGTCTTCTCCTTGAACTTTCCCAATTGATTTTCAAATATAACTAATTCTTTGATAGTCTAGCCTTGAAATCTTTGGACACTTTAATTGCTACTTTAATCAAGGGTATTACTAATGAATTCACTTTCCTTATGATGTAATTAACTATAGAGTCTTGCCTTCATAAGGAACTTATTAAACACGGCTTAATATAAACCCTACTTTACTTTTTCATGTAAAGTAGGAGAAGAATCTCTAGTATATTCCAATTCCCATCATACCTTAGAAATCCTTATTAGGTGATTAGATCCATTATAGGGTTATGATTTTTATCATTCGAGATACTGCACCATTTTTTAATGTCATACCAGATCACTTCAATAAGTACTCACTAAGATCTGCGTGGTATACCCACATCCAAAAATAAATACCATAAATTTTTCTGGTGACTCAACTGGGGAGAGTTCCTCTCTCCATATTTAGTAGACAATTATTGTCTTCAATCATCGATAGTGGACTTATATTTTATATAAGCCTAAAGATTATCTTTCTTTTCGTTGGCACTTAGCTTATTTCATTCTTAAGCGAAGTTAGCCAACATTCTTTAGGTTTTAGGACCTCACTCATGTAGCTCTTAAAATCCCGATTGGGTTCCCCAATAAGTAAAAATAAACTAAGGTTCCCCAATAGGTAAAAATAAACTAACTAAATAAAGGAGATGACAAAATACAAAATTTTGAACCTCTTTACCACTAGCTTGGTGAGGTAAGGTTTATCTCACATTTAAGAAAATTCAAACTAAAATAAGCAAAGTCTTTTGCAGAATATTTTCAAATGCACTTTTCTTAAACAAAATTATTTTTAAATTCACTCCACAAAGTTTGCAAAAACATAAAAATTTTCAAATCTCTGTTAAAAAATTTAAAAAAATAATCAAATCTCATTTAACATACCTTAATTTGTTAAATGAGGGTCCTCTTTTAAAAATAAAAAATCAAATTTGCAATCATAAAAATCGCTTTCAAAGATTTAAAAAAAAGAACATTTCTTAAAATAAAATCAATTAATCAACTCCATTTAACATACCCAAATTGGTTAAATGGAGTTCCATTAAAATCAAAGTAAAATTCAAAATCAACATATAATTGAACCTCACTTAACATACCCAAATTTGTTAAGTAAGAGTTCTTCTTTTTTCAAAAGAAATATCACACACAAAGTTAAAATATATATTTTGAATCTCATTTGGAAGCAATCACACAAAATAATTGAACTCCATTTAGTATACCTAAAATTGCTAAGTGGAGTTCCCTTTTTCAAAAACCAAAACAAATTGGATTCTACTTAGCATATCCCCATTTGCTAAGTAGAGTGCCTTCTTTCAAAATTATGAAAATCAACACACATTTATGTCAAAATGAGAATTCCCCTCTTTTTAAAATCAAAGCAAATTGGACTAAGCATAACATACCCATATTTGCTAAGTAGAGTCATCTTTTTCAAATCACAAATAAATTAAACACAATTGAATTCCATTTGACATACCCAAATTTGTTAAATAAAAATTTCCTTCTATGAAATTAAACATCATCATGAAAATCAAATTGAACTCCATTTAACTTACCACATTTGTTAAGTGAGAGTTCACCTCTTTCAAAATAAAATAAATACCAAATTGAACTCCATCATTGTTGATTTCCCCATACCACACTAGGTAATCCATCAATTAGTACTCAAACACATTTTAAAAATTATGTTACCCCCATTGCTCCATTTAGTCAATCAGTCCCTCTATTCTAATAATCATTTAAAAAGCCCAAACATGACCTAATTCCACTCCATCTACTATTTTAAGGAAGGGTTTCACTTTTTCAAATAAATAAACCCAAATATTGGTGCCACCACCATATCTAATAGTCACCACCATGGTAAAACTTGAGTTGATAACAGTTCATGGTAACCTCAGTAAAGCACCCATTCATTTATTAATCAAATCAATGAACACACCTTACTCATTAGCTATTTGTGCTAATCATCTAAAAAGATTCTTAGATCATCTTAGAAGACTACTCAAAGAAAAAACTTCTTTGATCATTTAGATAATAGGATCCACCAAATGAGGATGATCTTCAAATGATTCATCCAAAGTCCACATAATACTCTCTCAAGACCATCAACTAGGAATGTTGTAGTTGAAGAAGATGATGTTGTCCATTCAACCCAACATCTCAAAACTTAGGCAAGGATGATGAAATTCATAAGATGGAAAGAAGGTTGAATTTGTTGGTGGTAGTACTAGCACTTAAACCAAGCTCCCATTACATTCTAATGGAAATGAGCTTCTATATGTCTTAGAACACCAAGAGTACCTCTCCAATAGATGTTATAATAGAAGGTCAAAAATAGACATCAAACAATTAATTGGAATGCAATTAAGGCAAGCGTTGGTGCAGCATAGTTCATTTATTCCAAAGGGTAGACTTTAGAGTTCAATTGCTCAAGATTTTATGCCACCTTCTTTCAAGATATTTGATGGTAGTGGAAACCTCGGCGACCATAGCACATTTTCGGGGCAATGCTAGGTAGTGATGCACTTCTCTTTCACATATTTGTCATGTCTTTCAGATTGCATTTGATTGGTATGCCAAATTGTAGCGGTTCGATAAAGATATTTGCGTTGGAGCAACTCTTCATTAAGTGGTTTGTTGGAGCTCAACAAAGGGTGACTATGGGCGATCTCATTGTAGCACAACAAAATCTTAGTGAGTCTCTCATTAATTATATTCTCTGGTAAAATACTAAATATTAATTGTCCAAATAGCACGCCATAGGGATTCTTCTTAAGAATATTCATGGCCCAGTTGCTTTCATGCTCAAGGTATTTACTATTAAAACTTTTGAAAAGATAATCAATAAGGAGGCTAGTCTACAAAGAGAAGCCAAACAATTACCTTTCCAAGACCATGTAAGCCTAAACCATAAAAAGCTTTTGAGAAGTGGTAGTGGGTAGTTGAGAGAGGGAAGCAGCAAGTTAGAGTTCAGTTTGAGAGACCTAGAGCTCAACAGCCTCCACATCCACCTCTACCACCACCTCGGCTATCATATCGGCCACCATGGCCACCTCAATGGCCATTACCACCACCTATTTAGTATTATACTCAACAAATGCACTCATATCCCATCGTATTTATTATCCACCTACTCTTCTAGATAAGTTAAACAAGTCCTATTCATTCAAGAGGTAGGTAGTCAGGAAGATCTTTAAGAACCTCTTAAAGAAACTTGATTTTCAGCTAGTAGAGCCTAAGAGGCCAGAGGAAGTGGACAAGAATGATGATTCTAACTTTTTCCCCGACCATCACATGTTAGGCAATGCCTTAGAGGACTACATTACTTTCAAGAATTGGCTTGGGCATAACTATAAGTCAGGCGCCATAGTTATCCCTAAAAAATACTTGTTAACAACCATCTACTCGAATAATCCTTGGGGATACATATGATCCTCTTAAGATAAAAGAAGGTTGAGATATCTCCATATAGTCTTGACCGACACCATCAGTCGCAAGAGGAGAGCTCCTGAAGGGTAGTGTTACCCCATCACACCACTCGCTCCTCCCACCGTCACCTATCTAGTCCCTTCCTTCCACTGTTTCTATAAAGGTTCAAAGATCTGTATCCGAGGAGAGAAAGTCCCCATTGGTGATCCAGCTACGACCTGAGGATCCCACTCCATCAACTCCACCTATTGAGGTGAGGTCAAACTCTCCTATTTGACCTCCCACTTCAATTATGGCGAAGAAGGAGTGGCGACTCAAAGTCACCATGGTCGTGCCACCACCGCATGCTTACAGCCAGAAGAATAATGAAAGTGATAGAGGAGGTAGGGGACACTAGTACAGTTCCTATGGCAGTTGACCCTCATAAGGAGAGTACACCACTAGAAGGTAGTGTCCGATGCATCGCCTCGATTGAGCATAGTCTGACATCTACTTGTCAGTGAGTCTTTGTGCTAGTGAAGGTAAATGATCATTCATTGGATGATATTCTCGTGTACTTTTGTAGAAGAGGGAGCTTCTTGGAAGTGATCCCCATGAGTAGGATGCTAAAGTAGACTTTGATCTCAATGAGGATGATTTATTAGAGGACTCAGCATAAGTCCATATGATTGATACCAGGGGTTCCCTCCTTAGAAAGCAACATAGTAAAGAAGGTATTGTGGTTGAGGAGGATGACACAACTCACTCGACCCAACACTTCCTTTAGCAGCTCAGAAAGAAGGATGAGCACATCATGAGAATGGAGAAGAGGGTCAAGGATTTGTTAGCTGCTGTTCTAGCACTTCAAAACCATGCCTTAGTTATGCAGCTATTGCTTATGGGGGCCAATCGACCCAAACTTATGCATACCTCATCCAAAGTGTACCTCTCTTGTGGACTAAGATAGTGACAGTTTGCATAGGAAGGTCATAGATAGCACCTCAATTCAAGAAAATAAATATAAAATAAATGGTGGAGTAGAAGCTGAGGAAAGCATTGGCAAGCCGAGGTGGCTCATCTATTTCAGGGTAGACCACCCAAGAAATTTGATGCAGTCCAATATCTCAAGGGGTTTGTTCCACCTACTTTCAATATTTTTGATGGCAGTGGGAACTCTAGGAAGCATATAGTACACTTTAGAGTAGGCTATTGAAATGCCGATGGTAGCAATGCACTTTTCTTTTTCCTCTTCGTCAGTAGTCTATCGGAGATTGTATTCAATTGGTATGCTGAACTACCCAATAGTTTGGTAAAGATATTTGTTGAGTTGGAGCAACTCTTTATTAAGAGGTTTGTTGGAGCTCAGCAAAGGGAAACTATGGGCAATTTCATGGTGACACAACAAAATCCCAATGAGTCTCTCATTGATTATATTCTTAGGTGGTGACATCCGATGAAATATCTAATCGAAATTCCAACAGATGCCACCATTGAAATTCTTCTTAGAATATTCATGGCCCCATTGCTTTCATGCTCAAGGGATTTACTATCAAAACCTTTGAGAAACTAATCAACATGGGAGCTAGTCTACAATGGGAAGCCAAACAGTTACCTTTCTAAGATTAGTCGTCCAAGTTCAAGCCACATAAAGATTTTAAGAAGAAGCCAGGGGCAGTAGTGTCAATTGGTAAGGGGAAGCAACCGGCCAGAATTTAGTTTGAGAGACCTCGAGCTCAGCATCCTTCACTTCCACCTCTTCTACCATCGCTTTGGCCATCATACCGGCCACCACAACAGCCTCCATGACCATTACCGCCACCTCCTCAGCCATATATTTAATAGTGGTATTCCTATCTTCCACCAGATAGCTATTACCCACCTACTCTTTTGGATAAACTAGTAAGCCTTATTCATTTAAGAGGGAGGTAATCAGAAAGATCCTTAAGAACCTCTTAAAAAGCTTGATTTTCAACTATCCGAGCCTAAGAAGCTGGAGGAAGTGGACAAGAGTGATGATCCTAACTTTTGTCTCTACCACTGCATGTTAGGCCATGTCTTAGAGGATTGCTTCACCTTTAAGGATTGGCTTGAGCACAGCTAAGTCGGGTGTCGTAATTATCCTTAAGGATTGCTTATTAGAACAACCATCTAGTTTTATTAGGGTAATCCTTGGGGATACATGTGATCCTCTCAAGATAAAAGAAGGTTGGGATATCTCCTTATCCTGAACCTCTAAGAAAATTATTTTTAAGATCAAGAAACTCTCCTTGCATGTGCCTGAGGCAGCTCAAACCTCTAACATCAAGGAAGGTTTGCAAGTTGCCAAAGACAACTTGTGAAAAGTGGGAGCTCAGTAGCAGCAGCAGTCCTCACTTGCCCGAGATAGCCAAGTAGTGCAACCACCAACCAAGTCCAACCTCCATTCCACTGTTGTAGCTTTTACTACTTCGACCAGTTCTTTTTTTAGCCGACACATTATATCGGTGGATGAGGGTACCAAACCCCTCACTCCGCTTATTTTGCTTGATTTCTATTTTGTACCTCCATCCAAAAAGAAGAAATTAATGAAGAAACCTGATTCCACTTACATCTTCTCTACTTCTGATGCTCTTGATTTTATTCTTCTAGAAAACTCTCCAAGTCTAGAAAATGGTAATAACTCTAATAATTCTCATCATTCTTCATCCGATTTATAAATGGATTATCTATTCCTAAATCTTATGGGTTTACCCCTTGAGATTGACTTGGGGTCATGCGAATCTACATAAGAGAAGTTGTAGGTGTACCAGACGAGTAGGTAAAACCTTCCACCATATTATCTTAGGAAGTCATTGAAGTTAACATTCACAGTGGCAAGGTTCTACCTCCTATGGTAGCATCTCAAGATAAGGGTAAGCAAGTCATTAGTTTTACCGATCAGACATGCCCTTCACCAGAGATTCTACCGCCAGATACTTTGATGGATGGAAAACCTATAGTTGATTACAATGTCCTCGCTCACCTTAGGAAGTTGCGTTTATATATACGTCACCCTTGTCTTATCTAAAGAGATGAGGGAGTCATTGATCAAAGCTTTACTTGATCTTGAAATATGTTTGGCTAAGTTGAGTGCTATAGAAGAGGCACATTACTCTAAGGAAGTCCTAGGAGTCACATTCATATATGAAGACCTTCTCTTAAGGAAGATCGAGCATAATCATCCCCTTTACATCACGATCGACATGGGAAGATTCAAATTATCTAGAGTATTGGTTGATCCAGGTGCATCTGTCAACATTATGAGTCTAAAAACCCTTGCCTACTTGAGGATCAATATCTCTAAACTAAATTCAAAAAGGATGATATTGAGAGGATTCAATGAGCAAGGTGAGAGGGCTTTAGGCTCCATAGTGTTGCCATTGGAGATAGATGATTGGAAGACTGAGGCTAAGTTTCACATTATAGACTTAAGATACATTTTTCAATGCTTTGCTAGGGAGACCATGGATACATGAAAATAACACAGTCAATGTATGAAGTTTGTGAGAGGTGCGATCGCTTACTGTGTCAAAGGAGATCTCAAGCCATTTACAATTCACGAAGTTAGCATATATGAGGATGCAACCTACTACCTCCCTTAAAATTAACAAGTCTATTCTTGTGAGTTTGACCAAAGTTTAAAAATAAAAGAAAAAGTGAAAAAAAAAAGAAATAGAAAAAGAAAAAGAAAATGAAAAAGAAAGTAAAAGGAAGCAAAAAATAGACTTGGAGGAGGAAGTGGAGCCTCATATTAGATTTCACCCATAGTTCGTTACTCCATTTGAACACATGGGTAGGATGACCTGACCTCCACCAGGCAGAGGAAGAGGATAATTCAGAGGTAGCCCTAAAGGTGGAAAGCCTCCTTATTGACCACCTAATATGAGGTATGTCCCAGCCACCAGGAATACACCTACTTTCCATATAGACTTAGAATCTAATTCAGAGGATGAGTCTTATATGGTTAGCACACCAGTCAGCTCTTTTAGCAGCAGATTTCTTTCAAGGTGACACTTGAGCTGGATAATGATGAAGACTAGGCTCCAAAGCAAAAAATGAGTGTATCCAAGTCTATATATGAAACAGATAGGCATTAGTTGAGAACCTTAGCTCTAACCCCACTTTCATCTCAAAAAGTTGAGAGTTTAGTAGTTAAGGAAGCCCCTAGATCTTCCATATATGTGAAAGTGCAACGATTCATTTTGGGTGCATCATCCTCAAGTCAGGAAGTCGATGTAGAACTTGAGGATGATTCATATAAAGATTTAATACAATTTTCTTTTGATTACTCACCTTGTGTTCTTAATCTAGCTAAGAATGGATTAATCCCACATACTTGGTCTAAACATAAGTTAGATTACTTCAAGAGGTTATAGGATAACAAATGCAGACATTCTCAATCAAGTTTAGGACTAAGATTTGACACTGTAGGTTCAGTCAATGATGGTGATTATTGCTTAGTCATCACTAATCATTTGGAATCTAATATGTTCTTTTCAAATCACATTATATCATATGAGGAGGTGTGCTTAGAAACTTCAGATGCTCCAAATGATTTTGAAGTCAAAGATGCACCACCATAATTTGAAAAGGAGATCAAGTCAACCATTGACGAGCTCAAAGAAATCAACTTAATCAAGATAATCCACGATACATTAGTTCTTTGAATGATAAAACTAATGACTTATTGACTTTTAAAGTACTACTTATGGAGTTATGAAGAAATGCAGTTTATCTCTTGACGTGGTAGTCTACAAACTAGCAATATAACCTAACGCTAACCTTATCAAGCGGGCTCCTAGACGAATGCGATTGGACATTGAACAACAAGTCATTTTTGAAGTCAAGAAATTGACTGATGCTAGTTTCATCATGGAAGAAAAATATTCTACCTGGTTGGGTAGTGTCATCCAAATTAAGAAGAAGAATGACCAAATTCACATATGCATCAATTTTAGGAACTTAAATAAGGCATGTCCAAAAGATGAATTTCCACTACCAATCCTAGAACTGATGGTGGACATTGCCTCATCTCATGCAGTCTTCTCTTTCATGGAAGGCTCATCTAGATACAACTAAATAAAGATGGCCCGTGAAGATGAAAGAAACACTATTTTTCAAACCTCGATTAAAATTTATTGCTATAAAGTCATGCCTTTTGACCTTAAAAATGCCGGTGCTACCTACCAGTGGGACATGACTCAAATCTTCGATGAACTCATTCATCATCATGTCAAATTTTATGTCGATGATCTCATAGTCAAAAGTAAAGCAAAGGAAGACCACTTCTTTGACTTGAGAATAGTTTTCGAATGGTTAAGAAACTATAGCCTCAAAATGAACCCCTTTAAGTGTGCATTCGGAGTAGGTACAAGAAAATTTCTTGGGTTTGTTATCCGACACTAGGAAATAGAGATCAATCTAGAGAAGATCAAAGCTATCTTAGAAATGTCACCCCCTAAAAGTCTAACATAACTTAAATCATTCTAAAGGCGGTTGGTGTATCTAAGATGCTTTATATCCAACCTATCAAGAAGGTGCCAACCATTCTCAACACTTGTCAAAAAGGATGCCAAGTTTACATGGAATGATAAGTGTCAGCATGCTTTGAAGATATCAAGAACTACCTGATAACGCTTCCAGTTATAGTAGCCCCTATCCCGGGCAAGTCGCTCATTCACTATACCGCTATATTAGATGACTCCTTTGGCTCTTTGTTAGACCAAGCCAAGGACGACGGAAAAGAGAATGCCCTCTACTATCTCAGCCGTCATCAAATCCCTACTGAAGCCAATTATCCACCTATTAAGAAGCATTGTTTGGCTTTAATCTTTGCATCCCAAAAGCTACGGCATTACATGCTTTCTCATAACGTGAACTTGATCTCTAGAATTAACCCACTGCAGTTCCTCATGAAATGGCCGAGATTATTCAGATGGTTGGCACGATGGTCCATGATTCTCTGGCAATTTGACATTACATTCATATCCCTCTGTGCGGTGAAAAGGCAAGCACCAAGATCAATAGTTCTGATTGATCCTCCTTGTTGGGGTACCAACATAGTGGGTCTGATTAATCCTCCTTGTTCTAAGGGTCATCAGTTCATCCTAGCTGCCACCGACTACTTTTCCAAGTGGTCGGAGGTGATCCCACTTAGAGAGGTCACTACTTAGCATGTGCTCTAATTTTTCAAGAACCATATCGTATATAGGTTCAGGGTGCCTTGATGAATTATATTCGATAATAGTACTGCATTCAAGGGCACCAAGATCAATAGTTTTTCTCGGGGACACAACATAGATTGGAGGTACTCTACCATCTACTACCTGAGGGAAAATGGCTTGGCAGAAGCCTTCAATAAAACTCTCATCTAAATACTAAGAAAAATACTTGATAATAATAAACGATAGTGGCATGAGTAGTTAGTTGAAGCCTTGTGGGCGTACCGCACCATAAACAGAACTCCAACTCAGTGTCATTCTTTCTCCTTTGTGTATGGGTCCGAAGCCGTTCTAACATTAGAAGTCTAACTACCATCACCAAGGATAGCTGCAGGTAGCAAGATCATAACGAAGAAAAATGCCAAGTTGCAGTTGGAAGAGCTCAAAGGTTTTGAGGAGAGACACCTACGTGCATGCTAGAACCTCAAGTTATACAAAGCCAAAATGATTCAAGCTCAGAATAAGTTGGTATGTCTTAGAGCTTTTTAAGTAGAGAGCTTGTTTTAGTTTTAAGGAGATAATTGTTGCCCATCATAAGATGGGAGGCAAGTTTGAACCCACTTGGGAAGGCCCTTTTGTCATAGAAAATGCCTACCAAGAAGGATCCTATCAATTGATTAACCATAAAGGAGAGCGCCTGATGCTTCTAATCAATGGGCTTTACTTAAAGAAATATTATTCTTAAAATAATATTTGAATATAATTATCGTCAATAAAAATTCTATCTTTTCATTCATCAAATTTTTCCTTCATTTGGAGCATTATTTGCTTATTTGTGAATCTGCACAACGTGTTTAGGATAGGTGTAAGAGAACCCAAGTGGCATCTATCCTCCAACAACACAAACACAAACTACACACAATTCTCCAGTGCTTTTAGGATAGGGGTAAGAGAAACCAAGATGCATCATATTTCGACTAGCACAACTAAGTTAGGTGTAAGAGAACCCGAGCGACATCCTTTCTTAGTGGAGTCACCTTTGCCCCTGTGGCACCATTTCATCCATTCGTCAATGTGTTTAGGGTAAGTGTAAGAGAACCCAAGCAGCATCCTATTTTTTCTTCTACAACATAAACACAAACATCGCATAAATACACATCTTTTCTCTCAAGCTATTTTGATGTGGGATAACACCCCCAGTGACACTCACTCATTAGCTGCTCTAGGTCGGGCTGATGTGTTACCTTACTAGTGTGTCACCCTAGTGATCCCTCATTTAGGAAGATGTAAGTCTATCACACTTTCTTTCCTTATTTGACCACTAACAAAAGTACCTTGTCGCGATAGTAGGCCTTACTATGTGGTCAGTAAGGTATTGTCATAACTAGCTTCATTTAAGAGGATATAAGTCTACACACCTTCTTTTTAAACTAGCCATTGTGAACTGACTTGGTCGAGTTGAGGATTAGCGTAAGTCCCCTAACGGCTCCTTTCCTCCTGACTACTTCAAGTTTGGGTCCAGTCCTTCTTTGTGATTCCCTACTTAGTAGTCACCCTTAGGTTGGGTTGATCTGTTGCATCATCAACGAGTTGTCCCAGTGGTTGAAGATGTAAGTCTGCTACGCTTTCTTCTTAAGTACATATGTTGCAAATCGATGGGCGTAGGTGAATAGCACCTCCGAGTCAATGACTGACTATGACAATCGGTTCTGCTTTAGGGAGATGTAAGTCTGCAAGCCTTCTTTCTAGACTGATTGTCACAAACTGATGGGCACCTTAGGTTGGTTGGTGATCACTACACTAACAATGACCCACCCGGTGAATACACCACTCTTGGTAGATGTAAGACTGCTACGCTTTGTCCTTGAGTTGGCCACCGAATACCTACAAGCATTATTTTCTTCAGGGATCGGGATAAAGCCTTTAGCAGCCCCACCCCTGTGGGAACTCTACTTGGATCACATCTTTTGCAACCCCATTTAGGCACTACCCGCATCACTTTTGGATTGGACAGTCCCCCTTTCCAAATGACCACCCCTATGATTGGAGAATTTATTCAATGGATGCATAGATTCTCCCTTGGTCCAGTAAATCTGAGATAGGTCAAGGAACTCGTGGCCCCTTCTTAGTGTAGTCCCTTGCAAACCAATAGGGTCCATGATATCAAATAAATAAAATATAAATTTACTTATGGATTATGAATTAAAGCTCCCAACGATACCTTTTCCAAGCAGGCATCCTATCTTTAGGGTAATGTCACAAAACTCCCTATAGGAATCGCCTGACTACTCTTGAGTTGAGATAAGCCATGCACGACACTCTCTTAGTAGTCGACCTTAGGTTGGGTTCAATCTATTTTGCCACCAATAGGTTACCCCGACAGTCATCCTTGCTTTGGAATATGTAAGTCTACTATGCATTCTTTCCAGCACGATCGTTGCAAATTGACGGGCAGCCCTAGGTCAGGTTTAATTTGTTGTGCATCCAACAGGTCACCCCAACGGTTGTTCTTTACTTTGTTGATGTAAGTCTGCTATGCTTTCTAGCATAGCTGCAAACTGAAAGATGCCCTTAGGTCAGATTGTCCAACCCTTTGGCCGATAGACTACCCTAGGCTGACATAGCCCCTTCTTAGTGTGGTCCATCACAAACCGATGGGATCCATCAAATAAAATTAAATGAAATTAACCTTGACTACTTTTGAGTTGATATAAGTCCCTCAATGGGATTCACTCAATAACCGCCCTTAGGTTGGGTTGATCTATTGTGCCATCAATAGGTCACCCCAACAGTTGATCCCTACTTTAAAAGATGTAAATCTACTACGCTTTCTTCCTACGTACAGCCGTTGCACACCAAAAGGCAACCCCTTAGGTCGGATAGTCTTATCATGTGGATGGTAGGCTACCCCTTTGGATCGGTAAATCTGAGATAGGCCGAGGCTGACATAGCCCCTTTTTAGTGTGGTCCATCACAAACTAATAGGCTCCATCTCAAAATCTAAATTTTAAATTTAAGCTAAATCAAACTAACCTTCCCAATGGAGTCAAATAAAATATATCGAACAAACCAAACTTCTCACCAGTGGAGCCATAAGAGTTCTTATTAAACTCTCATCCCCAGTGGATTCCTCCTTATGCCCTTGCCATAAACCTCTCACATGTCATGCCCAATGCATGTGTGATCACTTAGTGGATCTCCCTCCATATCCTTGATATGGAGTTCTTATCAAATTTCTTCTATGCTCTCTTATGCCCTTGGCATCAGTTGAGTTACATTGTGCTAAGATTGTGATTCTATCTACCACTTAGGTATAGGTATAGATCATTTCATTAGCCTTTGCAATCTTTTGGATGTTGTTGATCATTTTGGTCAACATGCTGTGCCTGCGTAGTAACACACCTATTGGGCTCCCTTTTGTTGACCTCACTTTTGGAGTGAGTTCTCATCCTCCTCTTCTTAGACTTAGGAGTCTTCTAGATACTAAGACTTTCCTAGTCATAAGACACTTCTAGTGATTAGGTGAACACTTAACTTAAGCCTAGAGACTTAGAAGGGTTAATCATAGGATTAGGCCATGCCTTAAGGACCTAGGAAAATCACCTACCCCATAGCTTAAACCCAATCCATATGCACCTTTAGAAATCTAATCCAAATTCAAATCTCAAACCAAACCTCAAACTCCAAATCCAAATCTGAATTCCAAATCTTTTGGTTGAAATTCATGATCAAACTCAAATTCAAAACCCTTCCTAAGCCCTTTGATTTCATCTTATGGACTTAGCCTTAAAAAAATTCAAATCAATACCAATTCATTTTATTTTCTCAAATATAAATTCAATCTTTTAATCAAACTATCAAATTCCAATTTAAATCCAACTTCAAATGATTCAATCCCATGATCAAATCCAAGCTCAAAATCCTCCTTAAAAGCCTTATGATTGAATTTCATAAGCTTAGCCAAATCTCCACCTAAGTTATCCCAAACTTGATTGATTTCTTTATAAATCAATTATTCTTTCATTTATATTCATAAATATAAATGAAACCCACCTTCCAATGATCAAAAATAAATCAAACTAAATTGATTTCCTCCTTAGCTCTTTTGACCTACATCCATGAGCTTGATCAAATTTGTTTTCAAATCACTCCAAACTCAAGTGATTTTCTCATAAGCCATTTGTACCTTCATTTATATTCCCAAATATAAATTCAAATAGCCAAAACCAAATCCCAAATCAAGTCAAAACCCAATTCAAGCCCTTTAAGCCAATTCCTTGAACTTGGCCAAATCTTATCCAAGTCAAATCAAAACTAATGAATTTTCTCTTGAATAAATCATTCCTTCAATCATATATCCAAATATAAATAAAATATACAATCATCAAGTCAAATCAAAATCAACTCAAGTCAAACCCAACATAGTCTGTTTGAATTGAAATATTCAAATGAACAAAACTTGTTTGAACCCAAATCAATTATAGTTGGATTTATATATCAATCCCAAATCCATATATAAACTCAACTAAATCAAACCCAACTCAAAATCAAGCCAAGTAAACCCAATTGGCTCACTTGACCCAAAGTGGCAAACTTAACCTACATGAACCAAAATCTAACTCAATTCAAATCAAAGTGAATTAAGCCAACCCAAACTTTATGTCATGATTGTTGATCATCCTAGGTTAATCAATTATCTTGAATTAGGTCAAACCAAGTCAACCTTGCATGTTGACCAAGTCAATCCTTTAACCCATATGAACCCAAACTAGCCAAATTATAACCTAAACCAAATTGATTACAACCAATGACTCAGGTTCATTCCAAATTGACTATTGAATTTGACCAAAGCCTTAATTGTGACTCACTAACCAAAAACCAATGAACCCAACTTGACCTTAAGGATCAAATCAACCTAAAACCTAAAAAAAATCTAAATTAAACTTAACCAAAGCCTACAATATATTCCAAATGATCAACCTAACCCAAACCAAGCCATGATTCAAGCCATTTGGTCAATTAGGTCATATTGGTCAACTTGACCCATTTAACCCAAATGAACTCAATTGAGCCAAAATAAAATCTAAACTAAATTAAGCTGAACTAATGACACCAATACACTCCAAATAGTCATATGAACTTGACCCAACTCTTGGTTTGACCCAATTTGACCAATTGGTCAACCTAACTTGATTTGACCCAATTTGGCTTAAAATGGGTCAAATTGTGCCAAACCTAACCAAATGAACCCAAAATGATATGAGATTTGGTCCAACTCACTTTTGACCCATTTCAAATATGTCCAAATCAAATTTAATGCTAATTGATCACTTTGCCCTTAGGTAGAGGGCATTCCATGAGAAAAGACACTTGCCTAAATGGTCATTTCTCTTCCTAGGCCACTTGACACTCATCCATTAGTCCAAATAGGCACCAAGGACACTGACCAACCTGACCTAAGAGGTGGTTGGGGCAGCCATGACTCATGGAGAGGTGAATTCACCTCACCTCTCCTATTGGAACACTTGGCATGAAGGACTTTCACCTCCCCTTGCTAGGTGTGATGTTTATTTTTGGAGATGGGACATCACATAGATCTTAGGGTACTTATTAAAGAGGTATGATATTAAGAAAAGTGCACTATCTAGAAAGATAGAAATATCCCTATAATGAACCTAATCACTGGTCAAGGACTCCTACATGAAATCGTTAGCTTCTATGGAGGCAAACTCCCATAGTTAATTACATCCTAAAGAATAAAATTTCTTAAGAATACTCTCGATTAAACTAGACAATTAGGGTCTCCAAAGATTTCAAGGTTAGATTATCAATAAATTGGTTATGTCTTGGAAAATCAAATGAGATAGATCAAAAGGAGAGACTTATTTTTAGAAGCCAAAGGAGATAAATAGGGAATGCTCATGATACTAGGAGGCTTAGTGAGCACTCCAATCTATCCTATGTTTGAGCTTTATATATTTGAAATGAAAGAAATTGATTTTATTAAAGTTGATAGTTTATTAGAAAGTTAGGACTTATAATCCCACAACACAAGATTGTGGAAATCCCTTAGAGGTGATGATTTATGCTTATAGCCCGAATGAAACAACTACCTCAGATCCTAAGCTATGGTGCTTTGGTGCAAACCACAAGCACATCTTAAATTTAAGCGAAAGGTGGACATAATGGTTTACATCCACAAGAGAGGATAGACCATCCAACTGCTGGACTTGCAATCACCTAGAGTGGAAGCCAGCTAACTCCTATGATTTAAAACCATGTAGGCAAGGCATTTGATTTTGAAAGATAGTTAGGTTATTACTATTTAAAAAGAAACTAAAGTTCTTAAACCCACTGCCTAAAGTATGAGTGGCATGAGTAATGATTTAGTCTAATACAAATATTTTCAAATTTTATTTATATTTGACACTTAGTTTTGACAAAGGCTTTGAGATTTTATATGCTTATATGCATGATGAAATTAGATTATTAGCTAAATCAACAAGAAAGGGGTGTTTTCCACCACAAGAGATGCCCTCACAAGTCAAGCATTCATCTATCGTGCAAGGATGGAAATCCCCTATTTTCAAGAGAGAAGTAATATGATATGCATGTTGTGAAGCATTCAACCATTCAGCTAAGGGATTGTTAAATCCTTTAATTATCTTGATTATGTCTTAGGTTTTATGGTGAAGTTATGCGTTATTTAGATATTTAATTATGAGTTATAGTTGGGTACAAAATTTCTCTAAGAGCTTAATCGTATCCAAGTCATGCAACAAACACCAATCATAAAGAAACTATGAAAAGATATGTCATTTCTAATACACAAGATAAGCAAAACATCAAACATTTTAGGTAGTCGAGCTCTACCCTTATACAACCTGAGTTACAAAAGAATAATTACAATTAAGAATGAATACATGTTATGATGGTTCTTCACTCTTCATTCTTCACATCTCCTCTTTTTTCTTCCTTTGACTTGATTTGAATATGCTTGCTTCAAAGGCATCACAGGGCTTCCCAAGACAAAGCCTTCTAGCCACCGCTCATCTTAATCCCCCATAACATTAATCCTAATTCCTAATGTAAAATTACATTGAAAAATATAAAAAGTAAATCTAACTACACCTATAAAATAGAGATTAGCTAAACATACATTCCACCCAAGCAATTATGTTTATAATTTGGACTTAACACCCTATATATGGGTAACCAAGCCCAGCTGTCCTAACTTAGATTATGGTTAAGGGCTTAAGCAACCTACAAAGAAGGCATTTATTTTTGAGCGACTCCTTAAGTACAATCCCCTACAAAAGACATAATTAGGCTAATAATAGCCTAACATCCAGTCTACAAAACATGTACCCTAACATAAAATCTAAAATAATACATCACAAAACAAAATATACATCAAACCATGCACCGCCCTAACATAAAACTAAAAGGGATAACTTAATCTAATGTGTGTGTATTAGAGCTTGTGTGGTATGTGCTAACTAGGCTTTAGAGTTAAGATTTTCTAAGTATAGAAAGATTCAATTTAAAGGGTGGTTTCACTTTAAGTTGTTTAATCGATTTGAAAATTTTAATTAATATTTTCTTCTATTTCATTTGACCTACACAAAACAACTAAGTGTTATAAATAGAAGGAAAGTAAGGATCACTCTCTTCTATCCGTACCTTAAGTCATTTCAAAAACTAATTAATTAAATAAATTTTTTTAGTGAATGACTTATTATGTATTTTAATTAGTCCTAAGTTTAGGTTCACTTTAAATAAACTCATTCAATAAGAAAGGTATCTCAATATTAATTGAAATGAACTATCATCACATGACACATGTTTGTTTATTTCTTTACATCATATATAGCATGCATGTGATTAAGCCCTAAACATACATAGATATCCTAATTATCTACTTTAATCAAGAGTATTCTTAAGGGATTTCATTTCTTAAGTTGTAATTAACTATGAGGGCTTGCCTCCATAAGGAACTTAAAAAACCCGATTTAAAATGCCAGTTCTAGAGCAGTTACCGATCTGGTCCTTGAGCCTTTCTCGGAGAGTATCCTGATCTAGCCTGGCTACCGATGTGGGTGATTCACCTAGCTCGGTGTTATGGTATATTCAAAGATCCATCATGCCTTAGGAGTCCTTATTAGATGATTAGATCCATTATAGGGTGGTGATTTCTATCTTTCGAGATAGTGCACCATTCTTTAATATCGTACCCGACCACTTCAATAAGTACCTTCTAAGATCTGCGTGGTGTCCCATCTCCAAAATAAACACCACATTTATCATTGCCTCCTAACACCAATTTTGGCTGTGGATTAAGTTGAACAAGCTTCTTTCTTTTATCATCACTATACATAGGCTATTTTCCTTTGTCTACATTGTAGATCACCCTTTTTTTCATCACTTGAGTTATAGGAAGTGGCATGAGTTTTATTTCTTCTTGAATCTGAAGGCTTATTCTTCTTTAATTTATCTGTATAGATTTCATACTTAGAGCGATTCAACTTTTTAAATTTGGCCACTCTATTAAGCAAGTCCTAGAATGTTTTGATTAACACCATATATAAAAATGATATCATTTTATCATTCATATTGCCCATTAACAATTGGATCGCATGCTTTTCCTCTAATTATTATTCATATTTCATGCTTAGGTTATGCCAACAACTTATGAATTTGGTCACTAACTCATCTTTTCTCCTCTTTAGCAAGGCCAGGTCAGTGATTGTTATTTTTCGGTTGCACTATCAAACTTTTTATGAACATTGCCTCCAGCTCAGTGAAGGTTTTGATAGAATCATTCGATAATTATGTGTACCACTCAAAAGCAGTTGAAATCAAGCTGTTGACAAACTAGCAAAAATGTAGTGCATCATTCTCTCTAGTGTTACCACAAGTAGCGTTGAATTGGGCTAGATGTTATTTTAGATTACCATACCCACTGACAGTATTAAATTTTGGTACTGAGTAACCTTTCAGATACGACACTGATCATATTCAGCTGGGTAAGGGTGACCCTTACTCACCAGCTTTCAGTTTGCTCTGAAGCTATAACCACCTTAATCTTTTCATTGATTATTATTTCTAGTTGAGCAGTTGTTACTATTCCATATGAACTATCTACATTTTGAATTACTGGTTGAAGAGCTAGCTGATTAACTTCACTCCTACCTTCAGGTATTGCATGTGCTGTAAGAACTTGACGTATCAAAGTGACTAATGGTATAGAAGGTGTATCATTTACTACCTGTTGATTATCAAGCAAAATAGATGCTACATTTGATGTGATATTCTTCTATATCATATCCATCATAATATTCATTTGTACCATCATCTCATTCATCTTCGCACCAAGCTATAAAATTTATTTGTCCTTAGCTTCCATTTGACGTTGCATTTATCTTTGCTCTCTGGCTAGCGCAACCACGTCAACAAATACAGGCTCTTCTTCTTCCTCGATTTCTTTTTATTATTTTCCTCCTTGCTCATCTTTAGAGGAAGAACTTGACTGTCCTTCTCTTTGTGCATTTATAGGGACAGTTGTTGCTGGAGCTGAGCGACGATGCTGATTATAAAAGTGTGTACCAGGCTGATCAGTTCTTAGTTCAACTATATAAATAGCTTCAACTCCTATGATCTCCTTTTCATTTTGATCTTCTTATTCTTCCTCTTCAGTAAAAATTGAAGATCTATCTTGTACTTGATTTTGTGATGACTCTCCTTCATAAACATTGAATTCAGCTTCAGGTTTGCTAGGTTCATGCTGCTGCTAGTATTGAGCAGAAAGTTCATCTATAAGTCTCACCATATAGACGATTTCTACATCCATAGTGTCCTCTTCATCCTCCTCTTCTTGCACATGAATTTTCGATCGATGCCTCCATTGAATCTCTGGTCAGTGTGCGGAATAAACATTTCTTCAATTGAGGGACTGCAATCAAAGTCAACTTTCTTTTGTGGGGGTGAATCTGATTGATGATGGGATCCTTTAGAGGATTCTCTAGGGTGTCAACTATCATAAGTTTTATCACAAACATCCCTTCTTTTAGATATCCACTTATGATGAGTTATTTTTGAGGTGAATTTCTAAATATGTACATGAGATGTGACACCTCTTCCTTTCTTTAAGGTAATTTTATCACGAGGCTTTGGCCTCCATATCTACTTACCCTTCCACCAGGACCTTTCGACAGTAGATTCTTGAACATGTGGTCCAAGTGTCACGCTCCAATGCTCACCGTGCAAAGCATACTTGGCTTGATGACTAGTTACCATAAGAGATAATAACCTCCTTAGCAGAGCTTCGGTATTTTCAATTATTGCAGGCCTTTAAAATTTTCTTTTCATTAAGCCTCTTTCCTTAGCTCCTTTAAGAACTTTGTGTATTCTAGAGGGCAGTGTTTCAGGCTATCTCCTCTATGGTACTAGGGCTTGATGTTGCTAAGCCCAGAAGGATCACTTTACCTTACCAATAGAGCTATTATTTTTTATTCATTTTAGATTATCAAAGTTGTTATGGGTAGGAATACTCACTTTGGGTGATAATATTATTTGTTCACTAAATTATTCAGGTAGGATTTTCTGAGCCCTCAACTCAATATTTCTTCTTCTTTCCTTCTAGTAAATTTACTCCCTGATGAGAAAGCTTCACAACCATATCTTCTCAGTACAAAGGCTTCAGTTGGCAAATTAGTTGTGCCTCGGGGAATCAAAGATACAGTTTGCCTAATGATGATCCTCTTCATCATAGGGGCTTCAGGTTGACCAAGTCTTTCAAACACTGAAGTTCTCTTTCAAGAGACCTCCCTAGTAGAGGTTGGTTGTTGCATGGGTTGGCGAGCATGAGGTGTAGGAGATTCAGTAAACTGAGGCCTTCCGGCATGGCCTCAGACAAGTGCACCATGGATGGGTACTCGTTCTGATGGCAATGGAGAAATCCGCCACCAAATTGAATGGTAGCTCCAGCATCCCTTATGTTTAAGATGACGTTAGCTAAACAGATGTTTGCACCACGCCCAAGCTGAACAGTGAAAGGAGTGTTTTGTAAACCCGTTCTACATAAATGAAAGATGGGGATTAGTAATAAGTAATTATCATTTTATCCACACTTTTAAAATGCAGAAGTACTACAGAACAAGATAATAGTGTAATAAAAGTATACTATATATAATTATTCATTAAACATAGAGTCTTATCCACTAATAATTTGAGTTTATTACTCATTTAAATTACCATTTTTTATTTTGAATTTTCAAATATTTTATTGCTACTATTGCATATACAAGACTAGCCAAAGATGAAAAGAGAAACCTGTCCTTAGCAGAGTCACTAGAAAATTATGAGCTTCGAAAATTCACATCTGGCCTCTCGATGGAAATGAGAGTATAAATTTTGTGTCGAATGAAATTTTCAAAAGATAGATGACTGTTTATAGTAGATAAATGAGGCACTCTCTAGATATTTCGCCCTCTTTTGGGGAGGACGTTAGATCTGGTTCCAAGTTTCCTATAAGCGCAAGCACATATAATTAAATACCCCTCCCAAATCAATAAGAGAGAACTTTCGATTAAGGTTAGTCATAGGTCGCTAACTACTTAGCGTATTGTAGCAACAATTCGGATTTAAAACTTAATGAGATTCATAATTTTTTATGCTTGAAGCGTATGGTTGGGGGAATGATGACGCGCCCGATCAAGATCCCATAGTTTCGTCATCTCGGGCTGTCATGATCCCTGGTCCACTTAGTCAGAGGAGGTGGTCGACCCAACCTAATTGAAAGATTCTTGTCACTAGCTATGGGTTGTGTCGCCCAAGGAAACCTTATAGACTAGGGTTGATATTTGTCAAAGGGAACAATTTTAAGTCCACCTAGCTAACAACTAGCTTTATGTCCTATTAGGTATATCCTATGATCCACAACTCAAAGGGGTAGAAAACCATTGTGGAACATCAGACCTGACCATGGCCAAGTAATTTAGTGGAGCCTATTGGCCAAACCAGGTCGGAATACGATCGTGTAAACTTCATATGTGGAGTCTATTGGCTAAACAATATGGACAGAGGACATGGGCCACATTCTTACTGGTGTAACAGTATACATAATATGACATTAGCTCCTTTTTGAGCTTGGATTAATATTAAATTTGTCACCCCTGATAAATAATTATAAAAGGCGGATTGATGAATTCATTTATATTTTTTATTTATATTATTTTTATGATGAATTTTGATTTAATTAATTTTCTTATTTTGAAATTTTCTTGAATATTTGATAGTTGATAGAAATTTCACTTAACATTGAAAATTTTAGAAAATTTTGATAATAGTAAACTCCTCCGGTTGATATTTTCAATCAACACAGCCATCATCAGGGTAGATATTATCAACTCTGCTCTTTGCTCGTAGAGGATAAGATCTACAACTTTGAAATCTCATTATATCATATTAGATCTTGTCAACTCTTCTCCTATAGGAGGAGGGTTGGATCGATGGATTGAAGCCTATAATTATATTTTAAGAGTTTTGAAATTAAATATTTGAATTTTTAAACATGAAATGGCATTATTAACACTATTAAAGGCTTTATGAAAATAATAAGAGTAGGTTTAGTGTAATCAACTTGAGAATATTATTTATATTAATTTTTATATATAGCTTTATTGAGATTAATCACTTTTTTTTATTGAAAAGAATCAACCTTATCGACTCCAGTCCCTATGGGAGAAGGATTCAATTGCTTAAATATGACTTAAACTTTTATCACATGAATGTGTTGATTCACTAAAATACATACATGAGTATATAGTTATAATATTGAATTTTAAAAATATGCTCAGGTTTTCAAAATGATTGTTTCTCCTTCAAAATAATTGCATAATTTTTAGTATAAGATATTTAAGTCAATTTAGTTTTTAATCCGTACAGCATCCTCAGATACCTGAATTTAAACATTTAACACTATGTCGGAGCCCATGCAAGTATTTAGTAATTTAGATAATTTTATTTCTAAATAATGAGATTAATTTCCTATTTATTTAATCTCAACTTAGCCTTTGCAGCCTTTTTAGACATTAACATTTGTACTCTAAATCCCCATGCCTGAGCACATGCATGTATATTTAACTTAGATAATTTTATCTAATTAATGAAATCATTCATTTTAAAAATCATAATTAGAATGAGAATTTTCTATTTTTGGATTGAAGGATGCTCCATAATTCATGTAGAATTTAATTTAATATCGCCTTCTATTTGCTTGTACAAAGAATTACAGATCCGGTGGCGAGTGTGGAGTAAAGGTGGAGCGAGAGCAGAGAAGAAAGTGAGATTTGAGTGACTCAGTTCAGTTCACTCCCACCACTCTATTTACATCTCAATTTTGTAATTGAATATTGCAAGGATTACATTTGAGCTATTGATGAGTTACCAAATTATTTGCGAATCTCATTTAAATTTCTTCAACTCTCTTTCATCTTGCTCAGTATGAATTAAAATATAATTCATTTGCTAATCAAATGTCCTTCTTATGCTAGTCAACAAATTGTTTAAGCTCACCAAAGGTCTTTATTCATGTTCGTTAACAAATAATTAAATTTGTCATAGATTTTCTTTCAACTTCTAAATGAACCTTAAGTTCATTGCAAGTTTCACTTGTGTTTATAGGTTAAGATCAATTTCATTGGAATCCCTATTTAGATTCTTTGACAAGCCATATAAGTCTATTTTGATCCTTTCAATTTGCATGCAATTTGTTCAATATAAGCCACAACACATTTCGATCATTCAATGAGTGACGTGTTTATTCTCATTAGCAAACTATCTTATCACTTGTGAATTTCACTTGAACTCAGTGATTGTCAAATTTATAAGGATGATAGTTTTTTATTATCATCATGATTTTCATGTTCAATAAAAAGGCTATTGTTAGTACTTTTAACAAGCTATTAAGCAATGTTCTTGCTCATGAGCAAGAAATTAATTTTTGAATAGGTTCACTTTAGAATCAAATTTGAATTATTTTATATTTGAGAATTAGCCTTCCAATTAACTTAATAAAAAATCTTTATAGCTTTTGTATATATCTCTATGTCATGCTTGCATTTGAATGTTGTGAACTTGGTAACAAATGTGGGGCAACGTGGATGCGACATGTTTTACATATATCATACTATTTAAATATTTTTTAAATATTTCGATTGAATGTGGGACTCATCTATTTCTATAAATTAGAGGCCATGATAGTCCATTTCTATGACTTCGCTTGCTCCTAAGACTTTGATTGTCCAACAAAAAGAGATAGGGAAGTGCTCAAATTTCAAGTAAACCTTCTAAATTTTTTGATATTCTTGTAAGTTATCATCATTCATTTTATGTCATTTTTATTAGAGATTTTTTTTATTAGAGTTATTTTAATTTCTTTTTATTTCAATCAAAATCTAATAGCATTCATACAGTATTCCGGCATAGGGAGCTACATTGAAACTATTTTGGCCTACTCATCACGTCCTGATGAGCATGACGGTTGGTGTTTTGAAGCACCTCGTCCGATTTTCAATCTCGTTACACCCTGATGAGCATAACGAGGTCTTCAATCCTACATAAAGAATATATATAATCTCCACACATTTCATTTTTATAACTTTAGCAATTAGGCAATAATGATAATAAAGTTGGAGAGATTGGTTGATTTGACAATTTCAAATTGGAATTAGCTAATAATACAAAAAATTAGCTCACGATGATCAAAAAGTTTTATAAAAAAAAATAATTTCGAAGTCATCAATATTTTTTGATATAAATATAACATAGATTTTGATTGATTTATCATATATTATCTTTAAAAAATTTATTTTAAAAATTCTTTGGTGTGTTTTTACCATAGAAGGTGAAGTTAAATCAGCTGAATTGATGACGTTTATTTAAAAAAAGATAGGACAAATAATTAGATTTAGTATGCTATTGAAGTATGAAATAATCAACGTATAATTATTATATGAATATCAACAAATGCTTTGTTGTTTACTCATTTATATTGATTTTTTTTTAAATATTTGAGTCAATTTATTGGTAAACTCACATCAATATATATAATTGACTTAATTCTTAGACCTTTTAGTTGTAAGTAAAATTCTCTACCACTAAGTTAGTATGTCTTGCACATTTATGTTGATGTCAAACGGAGAGTCAAAATATTTTTAATTATTTTAATCTCAAAATTTTAAAATAAAATTTAATTGTACTTTTTTAAGATAACTGCCAAATTTAGTGTTTTATTCAAATCTAATCATCAATACTTATTACAATATGCCGCCCTTTCAAATTTAGGGAAATTTCAACACATTATAGAGGTCGCCAACCAAAAGACAATTTATTGCTTTGGATGAGAATTAATATTGTGAGGGTGGTCCGGTATTCAAATTTGTCTGGCAGTAGTAGCCATGGCCTCAAGTGGAGAAGTCATACCAAGCGTGAGACCAAACTTCTCCCTGAGATCCAAATCCTGAGGCGCCATTCCTTCCGGCAAACTCCATTCAAAAGATTGAATGAGTGAGGCCAGCATGAGTTGCACCATCCGAACACCCAAAGGCAGCCCCGGACAGATCCGCCGTCCTGAACCAAATGGCGTGAACTCGAAGTGCTGTCCGCGGAAATCAATCTCGCAAGCTCCTCCCAGGAACCTCTCCGGCAGAAAGCGATCCGGGTTCTCCCACACCCGCTCGTCTCTACTGATGGCCCATATGCTCACAAGCACCTGACTGTTTTTCGGCACCATGTAGCCGTTTATCTCCACGCTCGCCTCTGCTTTGTGAGGCAACAGAAGGGGAACCGGCGGATGAAGCTGGAGTGTCTCCTTTAGTACCGCTTGGAGGAATGTTAGTCTTGTGATGTCCGACTCTTCCACTTCTTTCTCAAAGCCGATAACTGTCGCGATCTCCTTGCGAGCCCTCGCCATCAGTTCTGGCCTGTGAAGCAATTCCGCCATCGCCCACTCCAATGCAGTCGAGCTCGTATCGCTTCCAGCAACAAAAGAATCCTAATAAAATTTAAAAGAAAAAAAAAATCCATTTTTATTTGAGTATATAGTGAAAATTATGAAACTAACGACGGCAAACATAGCGTGATCAATTTCCAACAGAAAGGATATTATGGTTTTCTTGCTAAGCTTCGCATTGTCTTCTCGATTAAGTTGAAGAGGCGCATCCAAAATGTCACCATTTGTTTTTCTACTTTCTACTGCCGTGGCTGCCAATCGATTTCTATCATTTGATCAAAAAAATCATCTAACTTTTTATAGTATGCAGTAAAACGACGCCTCCGGCCTTGCAGGTCTATTGGAGCCAACAAAGGGAAGAAGTCGGCGAGGTTCGGTCTTCCTGCCTCCTCCATCATCCCACGCATCAAATCCTTCAACTCTTGAGCTGATTCAGATTTGAAATCTACCATATTGAGCACGGTGCAGAACCCTGCTCGAGCAATGCGCACGACCTCCCCCTCCTTCCCCTTAATATATGTGATGAGTTCCAGAACCTTTCTCTGGCGAAGCAGATGGTTTGCATCGAGAAACTGTGTGCTGAAGAGCTGGGTCTTCATTAGAGTGCGGAGATTCCTCCATGATTGGTTTGGCGGCGACCATACCACGGAGACCTCGTGGTGGCCAAAGGCTTGCACAACTTCAGGGATTTGTCGGCCCGATATGTAGTGCACTTTTGTTTTAAGTACTTCTTTTGCGGAGTTTGGTGAGGAGATGACGACTGTGTAGATCTTGCCAGGCTGGAGATACATGACTGGTCCATGGGTTCGGGCAAAGCAGGCCAAGGAGCGGTGGGGATTTTGGCCTAGCTCGAGTAGGTTGCCCAACACCGGCAGCGATCTTGACCCTGGAGGAAGCGGTAAGTCTCTCGAGGATCCGCGTCTTAGAAAAAGTATGACGACGGCAGTGAAGAAGACTGATCATAGAAGATATTAACTCTTTCATTATCTTGTTTACAGATGAGAGAAATATCTCCGGCTTTTATCTGGAGACACTTTTTATAAGCCCGGGGAGGAAGGCAAATCCGACGTGGCACACTGCTTCTATTTATCGAGGTTAAATAAAAAAAAAAGATTGACTATTCACGGCCACATGGTGCATTTAATAAATGAATTTATATTTTTATATTTTGTTATTGTATTTTTATTTTCTAAATATATTTTTCTATATATCAAATCATATTTTTTTATTAAATATTTTCTATTCTCAAACTACATTTAAGAAGTCATTAAAGAAAATTTTAAATATTATAGGTGCCACTATTAATATCAAGAGAGAGCACCATTTTGTTTGATATTAGTATTGATTACGTAGGGATATTGAATTTATTGATGATGTTGAGTGTCTACTTATTTCACTTGAAATCTTTCTATAACATCTAGGTTTATTTACATATATGAAATAATTTATTTTGATTTTCTTGAATATGCAGTGTTCTATAAGCATATTGATATTTTAATGATATAGAAATTGGTTGATATTAGAAACATGCAATTCATTTTATTGAGATGCTCTTTTTTTCTTAGAAATTTATAATAAATATAGATCATTTAGTTTTTTAAATAATATTATAAAATTTTCAACTATATTTTTAAGTGCATAATTTAGTTTCTTTAGAGTATGATAAAAACATTACTATTGAGTTCATTTCATCGAAAAACTATTTTGACTATGAATATACTAAAATTGGACTTTGAATGATCTCAAAAATGAAGTTGAGAATTTTTCTTCAAATATGTTAAAAAATTTGTAGTGGTGTGTTACTATTAATTTATCTTTTTGGCCTAAAATCCTTAACATATTGAAAATTGCATTAAAAAAAGCAAAAGTCAATTTTAACAGGGGTTGTTATAAGGAGCAATCATGTTACTTGAATCAAGATAAATAATTGAAAGGATATACTAACAATTTTAACAGGGTTTGTAATCTCACGATCTATTTTAGTTATAAATACATAATTATTTGATTTTTAATTTTAGGTTCGATTAAAAAAAGATCAGTTAAATCAAATAAATTGAATAAATTAAAAATAATTAAAAAGTCAAATATAAATATATAATTTTTATGATAAATTTTTAATTATTTGTATAAATTAATAGATTTTTAATTATCTAAATTTTTTTTTAACATACAGAATTTATTTAATTGTGTTTTAATTATCTAGTTCATTAAAATATAAAAAAATTTATTTATTTTATATGCTATTTTGTTTAACCAAAAATCAAGCATAATAAATTGATTCATAGTTCAGTTCTATTGGTTATTTTTAGACAATTTTTTTAAACTAAGTATGGTTAGAAGCTTAATTAAGTAATTAAGTATTATTAAAAAAAATTAAGAATAGGTATAGTCCAATTAGTAGCGGCACTACGTCATGGCGTGGTATGCTTAAGTATGAAGCCGGTCGCCCAATTAATGGGCGGCGCTTCATTCACGTCGCCCATTGGGCGGCACACTATTAGGGTTGATCGGTCGGCCTCGGTTTGTTTCGACTTGGCTCCTCCGTGACTCCTCCGCGATTCCTCCGCGATTCCTCCCCCCTCTCTAGCTCGAGCACGCAACATCCTCGTTCGACCGCCATTCTCGCAACATCGGAGCTTCCCGGCACTCGTCGGCGTATCTCCAACCCTTGCATTGTGCAGTCTCCCTCGGGTATTCGAGATAAACTTGTTTTTCTTGCCGACAGCTGCGTTTACGGCGTTTGACTCTTTCCTCTCTCATATAGCAGGGTTTGGAAGCCAACATTAACTTCCGACGATGATTCCGGCGGCTCCATTTTGTTTGGGGAAGTTTCTTTTGGCGAATTCGACTTATTTTTGCTTACATCCCTGTCGTTATTTGTAAACTCATGGTAAATCCCTACTTCTATCAATTTATAAAGTAATAGAGTATGTATGGTAGGAATTTGAGTAGTATTTTTAGACTTTTGTTTGGGATTTGAGTTGTATGTTTGCGTGTTGCGATTGGTGTTAAAGCTATATAGTTTATTTGGAAAGAATGAGCAGAGAATTTATTTCACGATCCTTTTATGGCCAAGTATCGATGAGCGATTCGGTCAAGTTACGTGGGAGGTCGAATCGTTCATTAAGGTTCAGCGTCCACACCTACTGGAATTGAAACGGCAATTATGAAAATCTTGCACATTGATCCAGAGCACCACACAATCACTCTAACAGGTCGTTATGCAGTGGGTGGCAGATTTATAGCGTTTGTAATATCTGACGATAACGTTTGCGAAGTTACACTTGACGAAGCTTCCCGTCAAATGTTGGTGTTGTATGTCGAAGTGGATGATGTTGATATTGCATCCACATCAGTTGATCCGGTAGTAAGGTCAGTAGATATACCGTTAACGCATACACAGGATTTCATCGCACAAGCACTCCGGGGATACAACGCAGCTTTGATGAGTTGATTCCCAGGTAGTATATGGTCAACATTTATCAGATTATACTTGTAATAATTAATATAATAATTTGTTGCTCAAGTTATAAGTTATATGGCGTGGCGATCGCGCGTTGAGCGATGTGCCTATGCTTGCGGTGAAGATGAGTATCAAACTATGAGTAGTGGCTCAAGTAGTGAGTCGGCGGGATATTAGTGATGATGATTCGGTCGGGTTAGAAGCTACTGTGGAGAATATAGACAGTCATAATCTGCTGAAAAATCACTCATTTCGCAATATTGACAGTGAGAGTCATATGTTGTCCACAAATGAGTATGTCTAGATGTATGAAACTACGAGAGAGTGGGACAATGATATTTACTTTGACGGCCCATCCGACGAAACTTTCCTAACAGATGAAATTGAAATTCCAAATGACCTTGTTGAAGGTATGTATTTCGCAAGTAAATAGAGTCTGCAATTTGCTATTGTTGGGTGGTGCATAGTAAATAATGTTCAATTCCAAACAGTTACCTCTAACCAGAAGAACTACACGGTATGCACATGATAGTCCTGATATAAGTGGCGTTTGCATTGTAGCGCACACTTAGGGGTGCTTGGAGAATATCAGGTTGGTGAAAATCATAGATGTGTGTCATGCGCTATCATCAGCGGTGTAGTTCAAAATTCATAGCGTGCTTCATCATACGTGATCGAGCACCGATGATCGAAGCCTAGAGATTATAAGTAGAATGGAGTCAAAATTCAATGTTAAAGTTTTGTATATGAAAGCTTGGGATGCAAGGCGTAAGGCAATAAAAGTAATATTCGGCAGCTAGGAAGAGTCCTATAGGACTCTCAGTCTTTATATGAAATCAGTTTATAGTACTTTACCTGATACAGTTTACAGAATTCAATCTACCACTATGCAGCATTTCTAGAGACTTTTTTTTTGGGCCTTTGGACCTTCAATAATGGGATGGAGTAGCTGCAGACTAGTGTTGAGCTTAGACGATACTTTTTTGTTGGACAAATATCATGGTACATTATTAACAGCCGTAGGAATCGACGGTAATAATGAGTTGTTTCCTCTAGCTTTTGCTATTGTGGAATCTGAGAATGTTGATTCGTGGTTGTGGTTCTTGCTGTGGTTGCATGATGTGTTGCCGTAGTGTCTACTAGACGTGATTTGTGCATAATATCTGATAAACATACTGGTCTATTACGTGGATGCAAAGATATTTTTCCATGGGCAGCTCACAGGCATTGTTTGTGCCATTTGCGTGAAAATTTTAAAAAGGTCATACACAGGTTGAGGATTGGTGATGTTGAGTTTCTATGCCAAAAGATGTATATGGCAGATAATACTAATGATATTCATCTGTTCAACCGTTTAATGTTAGATATCAAAAATGTTAAAGAAGAAGCATACAATTGGCTTGTAGAGCGTGACCCTGTAAAATGGTCCCTTGTGCATGATGGTGGTATGCATTATGGGACAATGATGTTGAATGCATCTGAGTGTTTTAATGGTGTCCTAAAATGGGCACGTGATTTACTGATTCAGCTTTAATCACTGCTATCTATTACAACTTAGAAGCCTTATTCATGAAATGGTTATCCACTGCTACTCAGCAAGAGGAAGTCAGCTTGTCTATTTATACTCAAAGGATGTCCACACTGTTACAACGTATTGAAAGGGAGGTTAGGCATTTCCCTAAACCTGTATATATCAACACACGTGAGATGCAGGTTTTTGACAGGACCAGCCAATCATTCAGAGTTGATTTGCTAGATAATGGCCTCTGTGATTGTAATTGTGGCAGAACGATCATATATTATTGTCCATGCCCACATGTGATTCTTTGCATTGGGATTTGACGGTTGAACCATCTCACGTGTGTCATCTACACTCTACGTATAACATACATAAATGAATTTCATACTCTACGATTATTACGATTGGCCATCTCTCGGTGTAGAGCATGGATTAGTCCGCGTTCTTAACTTTAACTTGAAGGTCAGGCCGACCTCGTACAAATAGATTCAAAAACATAATGGATGAAAATGTAGGTAGCAGTAGCAGAACTTGTAGCATATGCAAAAAAGCTGGTCATTATAGGTCATCGTGCCCTCATAATATTAATAGTTGACGGTACATTTTCCCTTTTACTTATAGGCTGTTAGATTTTACACATATGATAATGCTTATCTTTCTCTTTCGGTTGTCTTCTCTTAGATTTTACAATATTAACTATTATATTTGCACTTCTTTTTTGTGATTCAC
Organism: Cymbidium sinense; assembly: GCA_021442155.1. Classification (NCBI taxonomy): domain Eukaryota; kingdom Viridiplantae; phylum Streptophyta; class Magnoliopsida; order Asparagales; family Orchidaceae; genus Cymbidium; species Cymbidium sinense. The sequence continues at coordinate 123,288,632 of CM038217.1, forward strand.
GATGATGAGTCGCGCCAGTAGGCGTCGGCGTAGCCATCTTGAGGCCACCATTAGCCTACACTGCGAGGTTCATCCTAGCATTGCCTCCTTGCATGGGCGACGCGAGCCTCTCACCCACGATCATAAGTGATTTTTATTTTTTATTTCTGTGTTATGCCTGCTTACCTTTTATTTCGGTTAGTGACATTATTTTTTTTTTTTTGCAGAGCGCCATACTTGAGACCGCATCACACTTACTTATGCTGAAGGAGTGGCCCATCACGTGCAGACGATTCATCCCTAGACTAGAGCAGGTGGGCCTACACTGTGTGAGTCAGCTATGCTTTATCCGGCTAGATCATCATTTGCTGACCGCCTTGGTTGAGAGATGGACTCCGTAGACTAATACCTTCCACCTTCCTGTCGGTGAGATGACTGTGATGCTCCAGGATGTGGTGATGATCCTGGGACTATGGATTGATGGGCCACCTATCATAGGCCCGATTGTGATTGGCGAGAGGAAGAGATGGCACATTTGGCCTGATTGTTGCGATGATTTGTTGGGACAACACCCCTTACCAAACGTGATGCATCATGATCCGATCAGTCCGCAAATCAGATCAACATTCAGGATGGGTCGGACGGACATGCATTAGGTGGCTCAGTGGACTTTCTAGGGAGTCATACACCGGTCGAGCAGGAGTTCTTACGTCACTGTGCTTATATTTTATTTCGATTATTTTCGCGATACTTCTGGTTCAAAGGTCCACCTATAGTATTTACCACTCCTGGATGACCTGGATTCCTTTAGCATGATGTCTATGGTGGAGCAGTTCTAGCTCATTTATATAGGGAGCTGCACAAGTCGACTAGGCCCAACAAGGCCAACATGGCTGGTTGCCTACACCTCCTTCAGATTTGGGCTTGGGAGCATATTCATGTTGGCAGACCGACTCTACATGTTCCACATCCTGCTGAGCTTCCTCATTTTAGCGTTGATTTGAGGTATGTGTTGTTAATTGCACTTTCAAATTATGCAGCTTACATATATATGTTTAAACTATTTTCTGTGTGCAGATGGAATGAGAAGTATGTTCGTCAGCAGCCAATGGCGAATGTTGCAGTGTACAGAAATGAGCTAGATGGCTTAACACAGGTTGGATCTGTAGATAACACTTTAGTTCAAATATCTATAATACAAATTATGTTTTAACATAATTTTACTATATCTTGGTGATAAAATTAAATGAGTGAGATCCACGTACATCTATCAAATACATGCTCAGCAGGCTCTGACATATGGTTAGCATGAGTCCCTCTTATCAGCTAGAAGAGGGTTGAGTGGCATTTACCAGATAGAGTGCTACACCAGTTTAACCTTATTCCCAGAGTAGATGTAGCCCAGTTAACCCTAGTTTCAAAAGGGTCGATGGTCGGGGTAAAGCGGATGTCGACTAGGTTGATTACCACTAGTTACACATTGCTGCTTGAGAGAGGCAGAGTGGTTACCTCGTCGAGGGCCTAGATGAGGATGTGGACAGGAAGACAGCTATCAGCCAGTACATATGCTAGTTCAGAGCATGGGCTTCTCTATATTCTTGGGATGCTGAGATCCTCCGTACTACTATGCGAGCACCAGTGGAGGGTATTTATGTAAGTCCTGATATAAGTATTCATCTGAATTCAATATTTATGTAAGTGCTAATTTTACATACTATTTTTCGTATAGGCGGAGTATATTGCGGCGACTCGGGACATCTTTCAGCCATACTTCGGTGCTGTGGATGATCACCCCTTACAGAGATATGTTGATAGTATGAGATGCGATGAGACACGGATGTACATATTGGTGACATATTACGTCGATACTGAGCATGTATACACCATGATGGTGCAGCCATCTACTTACCTAGGTCCTTCTACGTATTAATCATCCCTTCCATATCGACCTACATATGAGTCACAACCACCTATCTTCCACCGCGGGATGATATGGCCGCCAAGGATTTTTGCAGAGGGCCACCATCAGCTGCGTGATCGTCCATCCCGTGCACTTGTCAGGAAAGCAAGAAGAGCCTGAGGAACTAATGTCTAAATTTTATTTAATGACTCAACAAGATAATAACAGTTCAGATGAAGATCTATATTATCACCTTCACCAAAGAAGGAAAATGCAAATAAAGACAAAGGAAAATAAATTGAAGTCAATGAAGATATCATTCCCAGAAATCCTAGAGTGAAACCTAAATCAAGCGAGAAGATAAATTATAATATTCTATCATATCTGAAAAGATCCCTACATAATTGAGTGTGTACGAGGCTCTCTTGATGTCAAAAGACCTCCAAGAAACTTTGATACAAGCTCTCAAAGATCTAGAGAGTTATAAAGCTTACTTTGCTAAAAAATGCATGATTGAAGCATTACAAACTCAAGATCTCCCAATAATCACATTTTCTAAGGAATACCTTATGTTGGGAACAACGGATCACAATCGTCCTCTTTATATTACCACAGAGTGTGATTGCATCTTGATCAACGGAATATTGATTGATCTAGGTTCTTCTATCAATCTTATGAGTCTAAAGGTATTAAGAGGATTATCACTGGATATCCAAGATCTTTGGAGAGATAAGTTGATGGTTCATGGATTCAATGAAAAGGGAAAAAAACTCTAGGTTCTTTTATTCTCCTGCTCAAGTTTAGGGATATATATACAGAAGCTAAGTTTCATGTAATCGATGCTGATACATCATTTAGAGCTCTCTTAGGTCGGTCGTGTCTATATGAGTATGGCATGATCCCATCAACTATGCATCAATGTATGAAGTATCTGAAAGATGGAGAAGAATTCAGAATTCCCGGTAACCTACAACCATTCTCCATCAATGAAGCAAAGATCTATGAAGATGCAAAGTACTTCATCCTCAAAGATCCTAAGCCAATAGAGCCTCTTGAAGCAATATCATCCACTTCAGGAACTAAAAGGCAATTTCATAAAGTGAAAGAGCAGAAGCAAGGAGGAAGAAAGAAGGCAATGCCGACTCTCCCTAAAGCGCTTGATTCTGCACCTAAGTCAGAAAATTCAATTCCTCATTTGGGAAGTGACACAGAAGAAGGAGAAAATATTCCTATCAAACTTAATGGAACTTATAAGATCTCAAGAAATGTAGAGTATGAAATAAGTGATTCTAATTCAGACTATGATTTTGAATCTACTTATGGAAATAAAGTTTAGATGGCTGCATCAAGGAGAATAGCTCACTTGGCAGAGTTAGATGACTGACTCAAAATTATACCCATCCCTCAACAGTGCTTCAAAGAAATCACTCCACTGGAAGTTCATGATATTAAAGAATTGATAACATTCTATGTGTTTCCATTGAGTGAGAGTGGCAGAATAAAAACTCTATTTTATAAATCTGAAGAGTCTCAGCCTCAAGATTTTGAGCAGCCTGCTCAACATGAAAATCCTAATGAGATAATACCAACAAGAATACTAATATACTATCCATAAAAATTACGAAGAATAATGGATAAGCTTGGAATTCATATTAGAATTAGTAAACATAGAACCCAAATCTTTAACAAGATGTGGAGCCAAAGAAGTCCTCAAGCATCACGAAGAAGTGATAAGTTTAGCACTAAAGGTCTGGATTAATTCCAAATCCAAAACCTTCCTAAGCCTTATGAATCACATTCATAAGCTTAGCCAAACCCTTCAAATCAACCGAAAGCCAAGTGATTTCTTTATAAATCACTTATTCCATCATTTGTATTCACAACAATAGATGAAATTGGCATCCAGGTCATCCAAATCAAATGAATATAAATCAAACCAAATTGAAATCCCTTTTCAAACTTTTGACCTACCTTAGCCAAATTCATAATCAAATCACTCCTAATTTACATGATTCTCTCATGGATCATTTATATTCTCATTTATCTTCATAAATATAAATGAAATATAAATTCAAATAGCCAAAGTCAAATCAATATAAATTCAGAACTCAAATCCAAACCAAACTTATATCCTTTAAGCCAATTTCTTGGATATAGCCAAATTATTCTCAAATCAATCCAAACCCTAGGATTTTCTCTTCAAACAATCACTCCTTCAATCACATGCCCAATTACAAACATAAACTACAATCACCAAGCCAAAATCGAACTAACCCAAGGCAAACCCATGTTCATCCTTTTGACTTGAAATTGTCAAATGAACCAAAACACATTTGACTCCAAACCACTTGCAATTGGATTTATATTTCCATCATAAGTCCATATATGAGTTCAACCAAACTTAAGTCAAGCCATGATCAAGCTAATTCACCCTTTTAGGTCAACTTAACCCAAAGTAGCCTAAAGACCCTTTTTGAACCAAGTTCTAATCCAACCCGAATTGGGTTGAACCAAGGGCACCCAAGCCTCACATTGTGATCAATAATCATCCCAGAATGATAAATCACCCAAATTAGGTCAAACCAAGTCAAACCTAGCCTTTGACCAAGTCAACACTTAGCCCAAATGAGACATAAACAAGCCAAAATTTACTATGAGCCAAATTGATTGAAACCATTGATCTAAATCAATCCAAAATCAATTATTAAACATGACCAAGCCCTCACTTGAGCTAGACCAAACTCAATTGGCCCTCCTAGCCCAAGTTGCTGTAAATTTACCTTAAAAAAGCCAAAATGGGTCATATCTTGATTTAAGCCAAATTGATTATAACCAATGGGTCAAATTCATTCCAAATTGATTGTTGAACTTGGCCAAAGCTTTAATTGACCAATTAAACCCAACCTAGTCCAATTAACCATTAACCCAACTTAACCCAAGAGGTCAAGTCTACTTAAAATCAAACCAAATCAGAATTGATTAAAACCAAAGCTTGCAATACATTTTAAATGATTAACCAAGCCTAAAACAACCCATGAACTAATCCAATTAGGTTAAATGGGTCAAATTGGTCAACTTGACCCACTTGACCCAAATGAACCTAAATGAACCAAAACCAAAGCTAAACTAAATTAAACCAAACCAATAATACCCATAGGCTCCAAATGATCATTTGAACTTGACCTAACCCATGGTTTTACCCAATTTGACCAATTGGTCAACCTAACACAATTTGATCCAAATTGACCTAAATGGGTCAAATTGAGCCAAATCAAATCAAATGAATTCCAAATCACTTGAAATTTAGCCCAACCCATTTTTAAATCATTTCAAATCTGTCCAAATCAAACTTATAGCCAAATGACCACTTTGCCCTTGGCTCAAAGGGTATCCCATGACCAAATTCACTTGGAGTTTGGCCATTCCTTTCCCAAGGCCACATGGCACCCATCTATTAGTCCATATGGGCATCGAGGAGGGTGGTGAACATGACTCAATGAGCTTAGGTCAGCTATGACCCTAGGGGAGGCAAAAATGACCTCCCCAATCACCCTTGGACACTTGGCTCACCAAATTCACTCACCAATCACATGGACAGCCACTCTCCCTCACTCCTCTACCTAAAATATGCCATATAGGACATTTTCCACCTCAAACTAATCAGCCAATCCAAGCCATTGAGCCAAAATAGAAAATCAGCCATCCACCATCCGATCCAAGGAGGGGGGAGATATGCCCCCCTCATTCTCACTAGAAGAAGAAGAGATTCATTTCTCAGAGCTTGAGAGGTCAAATATATACCTCCCCAAGGTTTTCCCATCCATTCTTGAGTTTCCTTGCTTCCCATTTCTTAGTTTTACTCAAAATCAGAATAGGGGAGATCAATCCTGAGCTCAACTCACTCAGTCCTCAACCAAAGTGAAATTAACCTTACCCACACACCATCTTTGGACTAAGGTGAGTCAAAAAGAATCAAATCCTGAGCTTCTCGATAACTGGAGCTAGGGGTTCGATCGAAGCCGATAACCTATGTGCTGTCGATTAGTCTTCCGAGCTAACTACATCAAATCAAGGCTCCTGTGACTCAACAATGCTTTATTTTATCCAAATGAAGCTTCTTCAATCATTGGAACTGCTGGTCACAAGCTCTGGTGAGGTATGCCATTGATGCTGACCTTAGAGTAAAATTTTCTTAGTCCTTTATGAAAGAAATCATTATGTCATGTGATCTCCACTGTTAGATGTGTTGCTTGTGCTTCCCTAAAGTTGTGGGATGAATTTGAGCTCCTTTTGAGCCCGGGTGAGCTTGGATTAAGCGATGATCGACGAACAATATCCATCTCTCATCGTTTGGGAGGAGACAGATCACAGGCCGTTTGTTTTGCATGTGATCAGATCGGACGGTCCTGATAAAATCACACTTTAGATCTCTCTGATTTCCTCCATAACCATGGATTAAATCATGACTATCCGATCTTAGATCAGATGATTGATGGGAAAGTGCATCCACCACTAGCTAACTCTATCAATGAATGTGACAACTTAAATAACAAATCTCATCACGCCATGTGGAAAGCATGCCACGTCGGTGCACCGAGCCCGATGGGATTAGGAGTTTAATCAGGCTGAATTAATCTAATTTTAATGATAAAACTTCCAAAATTCATAACTAATGGTAAAAAATCCAAAAAATATAAATAAATACTCATTTTAAAGTTAATTCAGAGGAGAATAATATAAAATTAAAATCAATTAATTTTGAGTAATAATTTTATCTCAATTTAAATTTTATTGGAAATGTAATTAAGCTAATTACTCTATACTTTTCCAACAATTAATTCCAAACTTTTTGAGATTGATTAGTGGAATGACCTCTACCTCTCATGATTTTGGTGGAATTATTGCTTGATTAACTAGAGGAATTTCTTATTTTATTCTTAATCCCTCTCTTAATTAATTAAATGATTAATTAACATGTTAAACATCAATGAATCCATTAATTAAGTTAGCTAAACATTATGAAATAGTGAATGGACATAGGGAATGTGATTAGGACCTCTTTTCCAACCTTTTCTCCTAATTTTATTTCATTTGGGTAACACTTAATCAATTTGCAACTAATTAATGGCTTAATCACTTCATTAAATAGTTTAATTAATCAAACTCAAAACCAAGTCATTCCAAAACTCAATCATTAAATTCTTGGGTAGATTCTTAGGTGTTCCATAATCTAAGAGAATTTTAAAGGAAACTATAATCAAACTACATGTGTAGGAGGGTTATAAAAGTACTTAACCAAACCCTTTAGCTTAATTAACCAATAATTATGAGCCAATTGCATTAGGCCCTTCATTTTTTAGGTGTATTGCTGATTTAATTTTCATGTAGTTGCATATCATATGTTGACTCATAATTACTTGGATAATTATGATAAAGTGGTATAAGAAAGGGGTAATTAATGGATTTAATTTATACAACAATTTAATCAAATCATAAAATCAACTTAATTATCTTTGCATTAAATAAAATTAAATCACAAACATGGGAATGGTTTAGTACCAGCAAACATATTCTCATATTTCCTAAAATAAATCAAATATAAAATTAAAATTGACTTTAACAAGCTTTGGTTCCCTTTAAATAATGTGATTGATTGTAATTTAATTGAAAGAAATTATATGCTTGTGTTCATTTATTCCTTTCCAATCACATTAAATTATTGAATGACATTTGACTCATGCATACATGCTTTAGAAATTTAATTAAAGTAAATGGTTTCCTTTATGGCAAGCTTGCAGGTGTCGATTTAAATTTAATATATATGTGGCTATTATCACTACTAAATTCAAAATCTATTTTTCAAAACTTATAAACAAAAGATTATATGCATTATAAATGCTAGTTATAAATGCATAGGAGGTGTTTGTGATTATATCTACAATGTATGAAATGAAATTTATTTCCTTTTATCCATGTATTGATTTGTATAAGTAAGAATATTAATAGGGTATATGGCTTGGACATCCCGAGAATGCAAGACTTTAGCTAGCCCCAAGGAGATCATTTGACTACCTAATTTCCCTAGTTTAATAACGGCACCTAACCTATTTAATTCTAAAATTATATATATTTCAATATAAGGGTTTGGATAAAAATATCAGTTCAAGCATGTAAACCATTCAATCAAACTAAAGTACAACCTTTTCACTTGATTTCATTCTCCAAATTATAAATACATGTGTATATATTTAAAAAAAGTAGTATATAGTTTGGACACCCCGGGAATGCGTGGCTTTAGTTATCCCCAAGGAGGTCATTTAATTACCTCACTTTCTTGGTTTAACAATGACACGTACTTGCTTATGCCTTTTATACATACATATGTGTATTTGATTAGGGAATGATAATCCTTGATCTTTCTATCAAAAATACGTACATTAGTAATTATTTAAATGATTGGATTAATTGGCCATGTGAGTTTGGAGCTCCTTTCCTTATACACTTCTTCACAAGAATTTAGAAGAGGGCTTCAAGTTAACTTGGAAAACTAATCCAACAATATATATACATTCAAACATACATACTCACATGCATCATTTAAGTGTGACCAAAATATATTGTATGTGTAGCTATGTTTAGGGCTTAATCATGTGCATGTTACATGTGTTGAAAAGGAATAAATCAATATATGTTATGTGATAGTATTTCAATTGAATTAATCTTAAGAAGTCTTTCACATTAAATGGAATCATTTAAAAGAGAACCCAAACTTAGGACCCATTAAGACTCATAATAAATCATACATTAAAGGGAATTTAGTTAATGAATATATCTAAAAAATGCTTTAAGGTAGAGAGGAAAGAGGGCTCTCTTCTCTTTTCTTCTCTTCACAATATTTAGTCACTAAGTGTGGGTTCATTCAAACCAAATCAAATCAATAACTAAAATTGACAAGTCAATTAAATCACTTAAAATAAAACCACCATCTAAATTGAATCTTTCATACCTAAAAATTCCAACCTTAAAGCCTACCTAAGACATGCCACACAAGCCTTAAATGGCACATACCTTAGGCTAAGTCACCACTTCTAGCTCGATGTTAAGGCAGTGCATAGTTTGATGTATAATTTTATTTTTTGGTGTAATATTTTAGACTGAATATTAGGGCGTATGTGCATAGAATGGATGATAGGGTGATCTTAACCTAATCATGTCTTTTGCAGGGGATTGTGCTTCAGGGGCCACTGCAATAAAAATTAAAAAATAAATATAAATGCTTTTGTTGTGTAGCTTGCTTAGCCCCTAAGCATTGTCTAAATTATGACAGATGGACTTGGTTTCCCATGTGCAAGGTGTTAAGTTTAAATTATTAATATAACTACTTGAGTTGTGTGGTATGTTTATGTAACCTTTGTTTTGCAAGTTTAGTTAGATTTAGCTTTCCCATTTTGATGTAAAATTTTCAATTAGGATTTAGAATGAATGTTATGGGGGATTAGGATGAACATTGGTTAGGTTGAGGTCCTTTTTGTACCATGTCATTCTTTGGAGTGAACCAAATCAAAGAAGAAAATGGAGGAAAGAAAGCTTGAAGGCCCCCCATAACATGAATTCCTTTTAATTGTAATCATTCATTTGTAATCCAGGTTATTTAAGGGTAGAGCTTGGCTACCCATTTTCCTTTTTCAGGTTGTGCGATGGAACCTGACCACATCGGTCTCTTATTTTTTGCACTAATTTTATAAATTGATTGATGTTATGTTTATGATTGCTCAATTAGGATGCAATGATTTTCCTAGTTTCTTAATTGTTTGATGATTGTTGAATGGCCTGGATGCGATTAGGCTCTTAGGAGAAAATGAATTTTTTATCCAATTAATCAACTCAAAATTAAAATTAAACAACTCATAGCCTCACCTAAAGCCTAGGACATAAATCAAGCTAATAAAAGATTTAGCAACCCCTTAGCTAGATATTGTATGTCTCATATCATGCATAAAATCATCTTGATTCACTCTTACTTATGGAGGGCTTCCACCTTTGCTAGAAAAAATGGCTTGACCTTTGAGAGCCATGGTAGAAACACACCTCCTTCTTGCTCATTTTGGCCCACAACCAATTTCTCATGCATTAGGCATATGAATCCCATAGCCTGTGTCAAATAAAAATGTTCAAAAATGAAAATAAAACTTAACAAAATTTGTATTAGATTAAGTCATGAGTTCATGCCCTTTATGATCTAGTCTCTTTAGGAGTGAGTTTAAAGACTTAGGTTTCTTTCTAAATAAGCAACAACCTAGCTATCTTACAAAGTATAAGACTTGCCTATATGTATTTAAAATCATGGAGGAGTTAGTTGGCGGCCACCCCTAGGTGGTTGTAAGTTCAATAGTCGGGTGATTTGTTCTCTCTTATGGAGGTAAACCATATGCCTATTTTTCCCTTAGATTTAGGTCATGATTTGACCCTTGCCAAAGCTCCCTAAATTTATGATCTGAGGTTTATGTTTCCCTTTGCAGGCTACAAGCATAAATCCTCACCTCTTAGGTATTTCTACAACCTTGTGTTGTGGAATTGTAAGCCCTAGATTTCTAATAAAAAATTCAATTCAAACAAATAATTCTCTTCAAATTCAAAAATATGAAGCCTAACCATAGGATAGTTTGGGATGCTCTATAGGTTTCCTAGTATCGTGAGCATCCCCTATGTATCTCCCTTTGGTTTCAATAATGACTCCCTCCTTTTGATCAATCCCATTTGATCTTCCAAAAATAACCAATTGATTGATAGTCTTATCTTTGAAATCTTTGGAGATAATGATCATTTACCTTAATCGAGAGTATTCTTAAGGAATCTCATTCCTTAGGATGTAATTAACTATGGGGGCTTGCCTCCATAGGGAACTTAATGAATCTAGTTTAAAATAAACCCTACTTTACTTTTTCATATAAAGTAGGGGAAGAATCTCTGGTACATTCGAAGACTCATTGTCCTTAGGAGTCCTTATTAGGTGATTAAGTCCATTGTAGGATGGTGACTTCTATCTCTCGAGATAGTAAATCATTCATCAATATCGCACCTGATCACTCTAATAAGAGCATTTGTGGATCTGCATGGTGTCCCAATAATATACACAAACAATTATTTTTTATTATTCTTCAAATTCCCCCAAAGAGAGTTTTGAGGAATAAGAAAATAAAACACCACATGTACTTAATTAAATCTCTTAATTTAATTAATCATTAATTATGGGCCAAATTACATTAGACCTTTTGATTTCTTAGGATCATTGCAATTTTATTTTATGCATTTTATGTTGACTCAAAATTATTTGATTAGTTATGTTAAAGTGATATAGGTAAGGATTAATTAATATACCTAAAGCTTAAAGATGACTTAATTAACTCATAAAACTCTCTTAATTACCTTTTCATTAAACTAAATTAAATCACAAACATGAGAATGGAATAGGATCAGCAAACTTTCTTTCATTTCATTAAATCAAATCAAAACATAAAATGAAAGATGGCATTAACCTAATTTGGTTTTCTTTAAATGCTTTTATTTGATATGATTGTCCTTATGAATTAGGTTGATTGTATGAAACATGTGTTTTATGTCTTATTATTTCATTCCAATCATATTAAATGATGTGTGTCATGTGGTTTCATGCATTCATGTTTTCAAAGTATTTAAATTTAAATGAATTCCTTTTATGTCAAGCTTGCATGTGTTGATTAACCTATGAATATTTATGGCTATTATCACTATTCAATCAAAATTATTTTCAAAAGTTTATAAGTTAACCATAATATTTGAAGTGATAATAGTTGAAAATATCTATAAACGCATCTCATGGATTAGAACATGTGATATGGAGTTCTCTTTCTGTAATCTATATTGATTTACATAAAGTTTGAATGTTAACAAGTGTATAGCCCATTTGAAAAGGACACAACATTTGTTTGAATTAATCTTTATGTATTTTTATGTTAGAATTTAGGGAGAACTTTAGTTCACATGTATGAATAATTCAATTAAAATAAATATAACTTGTGCCTGATTTTCCATTCTTGTAGTCACTTGTATATTCATGTGTATTCAAGAATAGTGGGTATATCTAGTCTGGACATTTTGGGGATGTGAGGCTTTAATTTGCCCCAAGGAGGTCTTTATCTCACTCCCTTGGTTAATAATAGTGAAGTATCCGCTTAACAATTTTATACACTTATATGTGCATTTAGCTAATGAATGGAAATATCATTTTTCAACTTTAGCACACATGTATGAATAATTTAATTAAAAGAAATACAACTTTTGCAAGATTTTCCATTCTTGTAGTCATTTGTACATTCATGTGTATTCAAGAATAGTGGGTATATCTAGTCTAGACATTCGAGGATCACGAGGCTTTAATTAGCCCTAAGGAGGTCTTTACCTACATGCTTAAAACTTTTATACACTTGAATGTGCATTTAGCTAATGAGTAAAAATCTCATTTTATACAAAATATACATATGCATCTTTCATTTAAAATGCTCTAAAAGAAATATATTGCATGTACAGTTATACTTGGGATTTAATCATATGAATGTTACATATGATGGAAAGGAATAATATGATGTATGTCATGTGTTAGTAGTTTACTCAAATTAATCTTAAGAAGCCTTTCATGTTGAATGCAGTCATTTAAGGTGAACCTAAACTTAGGATTAATTTAAAATATGTAATAAGTCATTCACTAAAGAGAACTAAACGAAATTAACATGCTTTAGAAAGTGGCTTAAGGTAGGGATGAAAGAGGGCCACCTCGTTTCTTCTCTTTACAACATTTATTCACTAAGGGTAAGCCACATGAAATAAAAGAAAACACAAATTAAGACTTGTAAATCAATTAAAGCACTTGAAGTGAAACCACTCTTTAAATTGAATCCTTTCATATTTAGAAATCATAGCCTTAATGCCTAGTTAGGACATACCACACAAGCCTTAATACACACACATTAGAATTAAGTCACCACTTTAACTTTATGTTAGGATGGTGCATGGTGTGGTTTATGTTTTATTTTGTGATGTATTCTTTTAGACTCGATGTTATGGTGTATATTTCATAGACTAGATGTTACATCTTGATTAGCCTAATCATGTTTTTTGCATGGAGTTGTGCTTAAGGGGCCACCGTAAAAAGAAATATAAATGTTTTGCTTGCGGGTTGCTTATGCCCCTAAGCATAATCCAAGTTAGGATAGATGGGCTTGGTTACCCATATGAAGGGTGCTAAGTCCAAATTATAAATATAACTGCTTGGGATTGAATGTATGTTTAGCTAACCTCTATTTTACATGTGTAATTAGATTTACTTTTTCATATAAAATGTAATTTTGTAATAGAAATTATGATTACTGCTATAAAGGGATTAAAATGATCAGTGGCCAGAAGGCTTAGCCCTGAGGGTGCCCTGTGATACTTTTGGTGTAAATCAAATCAAAAGGATGAAAAGGAGAACATGAATAAATAAAGAAAAGAAGACCGCCCATAGCATGTATTATTTTATAATTTGGGTTGTATAAGGGTAGAGCTCGGCTACCAATCTTTTCTTTTTTTCAAGGTGTACTGCGGAACTTGGCCGCACTGGCCTTTTATTTTTTTACATAATTTATACATGCTTGGTTGATGTTGTGTTTAGATTGTGCATCACACTTTTCATAGTTTCTTAATGTTTGATATTTGAATGTATGGCCTGGATGCGGTAGGCTCTTAGGATAAAATAAATTTTCTACCCAACTAATGACTCATAATTAAAATTCTTGGAAACTCACAACCTCATCATAAAGCTTAGGTTTTAAACAAGATAATTAAAAGATTTAGCAACCCCTTAGCTGAATGTTGTATGTCTCACATCATGCATGCATATTCCTTTTTCCTTGAATATGGGGGGTCTCCATCTATTGACCTCACTCTTGGAGAGAGTCTTCAACCTCCCCAGCATAGATCTAGGACTCTTATAGACACTAAAAGTTTCTAGTCTTAAGACACTTCTAGTGATTAGATGAACACTTAATCTAAGCCTAGAGACTTAGAAGGGTTAATCACAAGATTAGGCCATGCCTTAAGACTTAAAGGAATCATCCACCCTATAGTCTAAACCTAATCCAAATGCATCTTCTCAAATCCAATCCAAATTTGAACCTTAAACAAACCTCAAATCCTAATTCAAATTCTAAATTCAAATATAAATTCCAAAACATTTGATTGAAATCCATGATCAAACTCAAATTCAAAACCCTTCCTAAGCCCTTTCATTTCATCTTATGGACTTAGCCTTAGCCAAATTCAAATCAATCACAATTCATTTGATTTTCTCAAATATCAATTCAGTCCTTCAATCAAACTATCAAATTACAATTCAAATCCTACTTCAAATGATTCAATCCCATGATCAAATTCAAGTCCAAAATTCTTCATAAAACCTTATGATTGAATTCTATAGATTTATCCAAATCTTAGCATAAATCAACCCAAATTCAATTTATCTATTCATAAATCATTTATATATTATTTATATTTATAAATATAAATTAAATATAAACTCAAATGACCAAAACTAAACTAAACTAAATTCAAATCCAACCAAGACCCTTCTTAAGCCATATGGACCTACCTCCATTAGCTTAATTAAATCTCAACCCAAATTAATCCAAAATTAATTGATTTCCTTATAAATCAATTATATATTTATTTAAATTAACAAATATAAATGAAACCCTCATTCTAATGATCAAAACTAAACTAAACTAAATCAATTTCTTTCTAAGCCCTTTTGACTTTCCTCCATGAGCTTAGTCAAATTTGTTTCCAAATCACTCCAAACTCAAGTGATCTTCTCATGAATCATTTATAACTTCATTTGTATTCTCAAATATAAATGAAATATAAATTCAAATAGCCAAAACCAATCCAAAATCAAATCAAAACCTAATTTAAGCCTTTTAAGCTAATTCCTTGGACTTAACAAAACCCAGCTAAATCAAGCCACAATGGATTTTATCTTGATTTAATCACTCCTTCAATCATCTATGCAAATATAAAAAAACTTACAATAATCAAACCAAATTCAAGTCAACTCAAGTCAAGCCCAAGTTAACTTTTTGGACTTGAAAGCTTTAAATGAGCCAAAATCCATTGGACTCCAAAATGATTGTAGTTGGATTTAGATTTCAATTCTGGGCTCATATATAAGCTCAAAATTGATCCACTTAGGCTCACTTGACCCAAAGTAGCCTAAAAGACCCTTTTGAGCCATGTTTTAATCCTAACCAAATTGGATTGAACCAAACCAATCCAATCCTCATATCATGATCAACAATTACACTAGAGTGATCAATTGCCTTGAATTGGGTCAAACCAAGCCGACTTAGCCATTTGACCAAGTCAACCCTTAGTCCAAATGAACTAAAACTAGCCAATACTCATCATACACCAAATTGAATGAAACCATTGATTCTCATGAACTCATAATCAATGATTGAACATGACTTGACCCTTAATTGAGCCAAACCAAGTCTGATTGGTAATTTAATCCAAGTTGACCCAAATTGGCCTAAAATGCCAAAATGGGTTAAATCATGATCCACCCAAATTAATTGCAACCAATGGTTCAAGTTTATTCCAAATGCATTGTTGAACTTGACCAAAGCTCCAATTTGGTCAATTGGACCCAACTTAGCCCAATTGACCAGTCTAGCCCAAATTAACCTAAAAGATCAAATTGACAAAAATCCAAATGAAATCCAAATTGATTCAAACCAAAGCTACAATCATTTTTAAATAAGCAATTTAACTTGAAATAACACCCAACCCAAGCTAATTTGGCCAATTTGATCAAATTAGTTAACTTAGCTCATTTGACCTGTATGAATCCAAATGAGCCAAAATCAAACTTAGGCTAAATTGATTGAAACCAAGTGAACTGAAACACTTCAAATCATTATTTGAACCTAACCAATCATGACCTGACTTGAACTCATATGACCAAATTGAGCTAAAACCCATAAAACCAACCCATGACCCATCAGAGGCTGATTATACCCAACCCAAACCCATCTTAGGTTAGCCAAAAGTCAACCCAAAAGCCAAGTGAGTCAAATCCAAGCCATTATCCATTGGTCAAGCCCTCTTTACAAAGGATTCCACCCATAAATAGTAAAGTCCACTCTCCTATCACTTGGCAGCCCTCACTTACCCCATTTGGGGTCTTACCTAATGTCCTAGCCACCAAAATTGGACTAGGACTTGCCATGGACCAAAGAGTGCTGAGTTAACTCACCTCCCCTACTGAGCACCTATTGTATCCAAGCAAGGAGATCAGATCATATCAAGCATTGAGCTACCTCTCAAGCACTCTTTCAACCAAACAGAGGCACATGGACATGATGGCGACCACTTCGATGCCCTGGCGGTGGCTGGCTAGCCAAAAAATTGGAGACAATCCCGTCCATCCACCTCAGCAAATTAAGGGATATACTCCCTCAGTTCAAACCAGATTTTACTTGCATTCGATTCGTCTGAGCTCCCAAGAGTGAAACAAAATTTCCTAGCACTCGTCAGAGCTTCCCCAAGGCCTCCCCCACTTCGAATTTCCTCTTCTTGTGCAAAACTGAAATAGGGGAGCTCAATCATGATCCAAACTTCTTCCTATCTCAACAAAGCTCTTATCTCAACAAAGCTTCAATTAATCTTACACACACCTTCCACATACTTCATCGAAGCTACCCAAGCCATTTTATGAGCTTTAAATCAACCGGAAGCCAAACTTTGATCAAAGTCGAAGCTCTAAAGCACCATTCTTGGCCAATCAAGTGATCCACTTGTAACCAATCCAATTGTTGCTCAACATGGCTTCATCTCAACTAGACAAAGCTTCCTCAAGCACACGAACCACTGGTCTTAGCTCCGGTGAGGTAAATCCACTAAAATTGAGCTTTATGTAAAAATGGGTTGGTCTTTTGTGAAGAAAAGTTGCATGTGAGTCCATCCTAGCCATTGGATCTTCGTGGATCCCTCACGCAAAGGTGTGGGTTAATTTTGGAGTGAATCTAAGCTTGGGTGAGCTCAGATCAAGCGATCCATGGTGGACAGGCTTTTTCGCTCATCGCTCATAGGAAGAGAGATCACGGGTCATCCGTTTCACATGATTGTAATGAACTGCTCTGATCAGATCACGCTAGATTCGTTGCATGATCCCTTCTTAGCCATGGGTTTGATCATGACCATGCGATCTTAGATTGAACAACCCATTAGAATGTCCATACCTCTGCCATCTGAGTCAGCTATGGATGCGGCACTTTAATAGCCAATCCTGTGGTGCCATTGGAAAGTGCGCTGCGTGGTGTTGATAGGATTAAGGCTTAATTAGGCTAGTTTAAATGGTTTTAAGGTTGAAACTTTCATAATTCATAACAAATTATAAACAAATCTCAAAAATATAAATAAGGGCTCATTTTAAAGGAATTTCAGAGAGGAATCCATTAAAATTGTCTTTAATTAATTTTGAATAGTGATTTGGTCTTAATTAAAGTTTAATTAAAACTTAATTACTCTCTAATTAATCATCCAATTAGTTTCAAATTTTTTGAGGTTGCTTAGGGGGATGACCTCTGCCTCCCCCCTTTTTCTTGGAATTTCTTGGTTGATTAATTAGGAAAATTGATTAATTAAGCTCTAATTACTTTCTTAACTTAATTATGAATTAATTAAGTATGGAAAAAATAAATTAACTAATTAATTAGATTCATTTGGCTCTAATTAATAGTAGGGAGGTTTAGAGAATGTGATTGGAGAATTTTTCCTAATCTTTTCCCTAAATTTTCTTTACTTTTTAAGAGAAATTAATTAGGAATTAATTAACTAATTAATTACTTAATTAGATTAATTAAATTTTAAAATGGATTTGATTTTTCTTAATTAATTCATGGGTAGGTCTTTAGGTGTTTAATATCCTAAAGATGTTTAATGAAATTGTAGTTAGCTCACATGTGTGAGAAAATTATAAAAGTAATTAATGTGAGTTCTTAAGCTTAATTAATCAATGATTACGAGCTAATTACATTAGACCCCTTTCATTTCATAGGAGCATTACTATTTACTTTTCAATTCATTTACATATTACATTAGCTCATAATCATTTGATTAATTACCTTAAGTTAACATAGGTAAGGGTTTGATTAATTGATTTGATTCATACCTTAAGCTAATTAATCTATAAAATCAACATAATCACCATTTCATTAAATTAAATTAACTCACATATGGGAATGAGATTAAGATTAGTAAACCTCATTCTCTCTTAAATCAAATCAAATATGAAATTTAAAAAAATGACATTAAGAAGCTTTGGTTTATTTTAAATGATCCTATTTAGTATGATTGTCCTCAAGAATTAATTGGATTGAATGAAATCATTGTTTACGTTCTTTTATCTCTTTCCAATCATATTAAATATTGCATGTCACTTGTAATCATGCATACATATTTTTCAAAAATTGATTAAATGAAATGATTTCCTTTATGTCAAGCTTGCATATGTTGATTTAAATTAAAATATGTATAAATATTATCACTATTAAATCAAAATTAGTTTTAAAAGCATATAAATTAAGTATAATATATGGGGTGACATTAATTATGAATATTCATAAGCTTGCATGAGCTTATGGTTTAGAATATGTGATATGATGTTCTCTTTCTTTATCCTACATAGATTCACATTAAGTTTGAATATTAAGAAATATATAGTTAATTTGAAAAGGACACAACATTTGTTTGGATTCATTCCTATGTACCTCTATGTTGGAACTTAGATAGAACTTTAGCTCACACACACACACACACACACACACACACACACACATATATATATATATATATATATATATATATATATATATATATATATATATATATATATATATATATATATATATCAAATACAACTTGGCATGATTTTTTCATTATTGTAGTTATTTATACATTTGTGTGTATTTAAGAGTAGTGGGTATATCTAATATGGACATTTCGAGGACGCAAGGCTTTAAGTAGCCCCAAGGAGGTCTTTACCTCACTCCCCTGGTTTAACAATGGTGAAGTATCAGCTTAAAATTTTTATACACTTGTGTGTGCATTTAGCTATGAATGAAAATCTTCATTCAATTAAATCATATTCAACTTTTTTATGAATTTTTTCATTCTTGTAGTTATTTGTACATTCATGTGTATTTAAGAGTAGTGGGTATATCTAATCTGGATATTTCATGGATGCAAGGTTTTAAGTAACCCCAAGGAGGTCTTTACCTTACTCCCCTGATTTAATAATGTCAAAATATCCGCTTAAAACTTTTATACACTTGTATGTGCATTTAGCTAATGAATGAAAATCCCCTTTTCTACTAAGAAATACATGCATTCATATTTGTTCAAGTGATTGAATTGATTGATCATATGGTTTAAAGCCTTCGTTCTTATGTTCATGTGTATAAACTTACATATGTTTGAATGTAATGGGTATATAGTTTGGACATTCCGGAAACACGAGGCTTTAGCTAGCCCTAAGGAGGTCATTTGATTACCTCACTTTTCTGGTTAACAATGAAATGTACCTATTTAATTTTATTCTTATGTATTTTTATATAAGGATTTAGATAGAGCATTAAATTAATATGATAAAATAATTCAATCAAATGAAACATCTAAATTCTAAATGTATATGCTTACATCCATCATTTAAGTGTGCTAAGACATATTGTATGTGTAGATATACTTAGGATTTAGTCACATGCATGTTATATATGATGGAGGAAAATAATTGAACATGTGTCATGTGATAGTAATTCGTTCTAATTTATCTTAAGATGCCTCTCTTATTGAATATGATTATTTAAAGTAAACTTAAACTTAGGATTAATTTAAAATATATAATAAGCCATTCACTAAAGAGAATTGATTAATTAATATGCTTTAGATATGACTTAAGGTAAGGATGGAAGAGAGTAATCCTCTATTTTCTTTCTCCTTATAACACTTAGTTGCTAAGTGTAAGTTAAATAAAATAAAAGAAAACACTAATTAAAATTCTCAAATCAATTATACCACTTAAATTGAAATCAACCTCCTATAATTAAATATTTTCATACTTATAAAATCATAACAAAGCTTAGCTAAGGCATATCATACAAGCCTTAATACACACACATTAGAACTAAGTAACAATTTATAGATTTATGTTAGGGCGGTGTGTGGGATGATGTATGTTTGATTTTGTGATGTATTATTTTAGACTAGATGTTAGGGTGTATATTTTGTAGACTAGATGTTAGGCCGTGATTAGCTTAATCTTATTTTATGAAGGGGATTATGCTTAAGTGATGATTAAAATAAATATAAATGCTCTCTTTTGTTGATTGTTTAAATGTCTAAGCATAAACCAAATTAAGACAGGTGAGCTTGGTTGCCCATGTGCAGGGTGCTAAGTCTAAATTATTCATATAACTGCTTGAGTTGTATAGTGTGTTTAGCTAATGCTTATTTTGTAGGTGTAGTTTGATTTAATTTTCTTATTTTTAGTGTAATTTTTCATTAAGAATTAGAATTAGTGTTATGGGAGATAAGGATGAAGATTGGCCAAAAGGCTTAGCCCTGGGGTGCCATGTGATGCCTTGGAGCCTGCCAAATCAAAAGAAGTAAATCAAATGAAGAAATGGAGATATGAAGAGTGAAGATAAGAAGACCCCCATAGCATTTATTCATTTGTAAATTATAATTATTTTTCATATTATGGGTTGTATAAGGGTAGAGGTCGGCTACCCATTTCTCTTTCGTAATAGTCGACACCTCTTATTCTTTTACGTTAAATTTATCAAATTAATTAATGTTATGTTTAAATGCATAATAGAAGGGCATACTCTTCATAGTTTCTTTATGAATGGTGATTTAATGTGTCCTGGATCCGATTAGGCTTTTAGGAAAAATTAATTTTTCCACCCCAACTACAACTCATAATTAAAGTTTTATATAATTCATAACCTCGTACAAAGCCTAAGCATTAAATTAAGATAATTAAAAGATTTAGTAACCCCTTAGCTGAATGTTGTATGTTTAATATCATACATTCATATTGCTTCACTCTTGCTAAGAAAGGTTTTACATCCTTGCACGATAGGGGAAGACTTACCCTATGATGGAAATCATCTCTTTCTCTCAGATTTAGCCCATAATCTCATTTCAATATGCATTTAGGCATAAGAAATCTTATGCCCTTTGTTAACATGATTTTAAAGCATAGGAGGTGTTAGGCGCATTTCGAAGTTATAAGTCCAATGGGTTGTTTATTCTCTCTTGTGGAGATAAATCATATACTCATCTTTGCTTAGATTTTGGTCATGATTTAGCTTATGTTGAAGCTCCCTAGATTTAAAATCTAAGGTTATTATTTTCTTTGGGCTACAAGCATAAATCATCACCTCTTAGGCATTTTCACAACCTTGTGCTGTTGAATTATAAGCCCTAGTAATCTAATAAATTTCAACTCAAATATATAATTCTCTTCAATTTCAAATATATAAAGTTAAACCATATGATAGATTGGAATGCTCACTAGGTCTCATAATATCATGAGCATTCCCTACTCATTTCCTTTGGTTTCGATAATAAGTCTCTCCTTTTGATCTATCCGGATTGATTTTCCAAATATAGCCAATTTATTGATAGTCTGACCCATGAAATCTTTAGAGATAATAATTACCTACTTTAATTGAGAGTATTCCTAAGGAACTCACCTTCCTTAAGATATAATTAACTATGGGGGCTTGTCCCCATAGGGAACTTTAGAACACTTTAATATAAATCCTACTTTATTCATCCATATAAAGTAGAGGAAAAATCTCTAGTATATTCAAAGACTTATCATGCCTTAGGAGTCCTTATTAGGTGATTAGGTCCATTGATGGGTGATATCTCTATCTTTCGAGATAGTATATAATACCTTAATGTCATACCCGATCACTTTAATAAGTACCCCCTAAAATCTGCATGGTGTTCCCCCATATACATCCCAAAATAAATACCACAAATTTTTTTGGTGACTCCGCTAGGGAGGGTTCCTCTCTCCATCTCTAGTAAATAATTATTATCTCCAAGCATCGATAGTGGACTTCTATTTTATATAAGTCTGAGATTAGCTTTCTTTCCATTGGCACTTAGCTTATTTAATCCTTAAACAAAGCTAGCCAAAAATCCTTTAGGTTTTAGGACCTCACTCCTTGTAGGTCTTGAAACTCCTATTGGGTCATGTTGACCTCATTTTTAGAATGAGCTCTCAACTCCTCCATCTTAGACATATGACTCCTCTTAGACTTTAAAAGATCCTTAGTCTTAACACACATCTAGTGATTAGGTGGACACTTAACCTGGCCCTAGAGACTTAGAAGAGTTATCCAAAGGAATAGGTCATGCTTTAGGGGTGTTAGGAAAATTTACCTACCTTATAACTTTAACTACATTCCTCACTTCCTTCCTCCAAGTCAAACTCCAAATCAAATCAACATCAAACCTAAATCAATTACAACTTAATTGATTTTCTCTAAACTCAAATCAATTCCAAATGATTGAAATCAATGATTGAAACTCATGATTGAAACTTATGATTGAAATTCAAGTCCAAATTCAAAATCATTCCTAAGTCCTTTGATTCCCTCCTAAAGACTTAGCCTAAATCATGTTCAAATCAATTCAAACTCATGAAATTTTCTCACAACCCATTTATATTCTCATTTCTATTCACATATATAAATGAAATATAAATTCAAATCAATCAAACTAAATTAAAAATTCAAATCCAAAATAAAAAATCTTCCCTAAGTCCTTTAACCCCTCTTAAGGACTTGGCCTAAATCAAATCTAAATCACTTCAAATCATTGAAATTTTCTCATAACCCATTTATATTCTCATTTATATGCACATATATAAATGAAATAAAAATTCAAATAACCAAAACCAACTCCAAAAATCAAACTCAAATTCAATCAAAATCCAACCTAAGCCTTTCAAGTCAAAATATTGAACTTAGCCAAATCAATTTCAAATCAAGCAAAACTCTTGATTTTTCTTCATGATTTAATCAATCCTACAATCATGAATCCAAATATAAATATAAACTTCAATCACCAAACTAAAATTAAATTCAAAAATTAAACCTAAGTTAAACTCATGTTCACCCTTTGAACTTGAAATTGTCAAATGAACCCATTTGACTTCAAACCACTTGCAAATGGATTTATATTTCAATCATAAGTCCATATGTGAATTCAATCAAACTCAAATCAAGCTTCGATCAAGCCATTTGACCTACTTAGGCTCACTTGATCCAAAGTGATCTAAAGTACCCTTATGAGTCAAATTCTAATCCTAACCAAATTGGATTGAACTAAGCCCACCTAAGTCTCTCATCATGATCAACAATCACCATGAGATGATCAATCACTCAAATTGGGTCAAACCAAGTCAAACTAAGGGTTGACAAGTCAACACTTAGCCAAAATGTAACTAAACTAGCCAAAATCCATCATAGGCCAAATTGATTGAAACCATTGATCAAAACTCATTCATGATCAATGTTTGAACTTGCTAAGTCAACAATTGAGCCTAACAATTGGCCGACCCAAGTTGACCCAACTTGACCTAAAAAGTCAAAATATGTCAAAACTTGATCTAAGCCAAATTGATTGAAACCAATGGGTCAAGTTCTTTTTAAAATAATTGTTGAACTTAACCAAAGCCTCAATTGGTCAACTAGACCTAACCTAGCCAAATTGACCTTGAACCCAACTTGACCTAAAGGCTCATATTGAGCGAAACTCAAATATAAACCAAATTAATTGAAAATAAAGATACCAATCCATTTCATATGACCAACCAAACATGAACCAACCCATGACCTAACCCAAATAGGTCAAATGGGTCAATTTGGTCAACATGACCCATTTAACCTAAATGAACTCAATTGAACCAAAACCAAATATAAACCAAATTAAATCAAACCAAAGTCACCAAAACATTTTGAATAGTCATATGAACTTGACATAACCCTTGGTTTGACCCAATTAGACCAATTGGTCAACTTGACTCAAGTTGACCCATTTTAACCGGTCAGAGCCAAATCACATCAAACCAATTCCAAATTCAATGAAACTTGACCTAACCTATTTTTCAAACATACCAAACATATTCAAATTGAAACCAAAGCCAAATGATCATTTTACCCCTATGCCATAGGGTAAATTTTGGCCAAAACCATTTTGGAATTTGGTCAATTACTTTTCATGAACTCTTGACATCCTCTTATTGGACCAAATTATCACTAATGAACCTAATATAGATAAACTAATGGGTTTAGGTCAGCCAAACTCAACACAAACCCAAAACTGACCACCTCTTTTGAAAATGGCCACATGGAATCCTCCCTCCACCTTGTTTGAGCATATGGCCACCTCACCCACTCCTCCTCTAGCCAAAGTTGAATGCCATGCCACTCTAAATAGCTCAAACAACCCATTGAATAGGGTTAATTGGATCAAAATGACATCTCCTTGCTCAGCCATCCGATTCCTCTAAGGGGAGACCCCTAATTTGATTTCATTTACACAGTCCCTAATTTGATTGAGCAAGAGGAAGCCAGAGAAGTCATTTCCCAACCTCTCTAAGCTCTCTCAAGCAATTCTCAATTTTGTTTTCTCGATTTTCATAGATTGAAAATAAGGGAGCTCCACTAAAAATCTAACTTAGCCTACACTCAATATCAACCTAATTCCCTTTGCAAGCTCCATCTTGGAGCTCGATCAAACATGCATAAGCTCTTTTCTAAGTTTCAAAGGCAAGGGAGGGCCATTCTTTATCAAGATCGAGCTCAAGTGAAGGTGGACTTGACCCATAGAAGGATCCATCCAATCTCAAGGCCTCAAACTCTTAATAAAGCTTCATCTCCACCAGATGAAGCTTCTCTAAGGGAATCGAGTACCAGTGATCACCTCCGGTGAGGTATGCCATTAAATCGAGCATAATTTCAATGTAGTTTGGTCCTTTGTGAAGTAAAGTGTCACCCCATGAGATTCTAGCCATTAGATGTGATCCCTTTACCTTTAGATGGTGTGGGTTGAGTTTCAATCCAATCCAAGCTCAATCGAGCTCGAATCTTCTCCTAGAAGATGGACGGTGTCCATTCTTCACAGAGAAGAATAGGGAAGGATCATGGGCCATCAATCCTCACATTTTGGATGGATGGTCATGATCAAAGACACGCAGATCCATGTTTTAATACTATAAATCTATGGCTTTAACCTCAGTCGTCTGATCTTTAATTGGACGGATGAGGAGAAAGTGTGTAGCACCACCACTAACATGGTGCTATGATGTGATAACTTAAATATTGAATCCCATTATGCTACGTACAAAGCGCATGCCGCATCAGCAGCCCACGTGGCATCGACGAGATTAAACATTTAATTATGCTATTAAATCACTAATTAATCATGGAAACTTCCTAAATTCATATCTAAGACTAAAAAAATCAAAAAAATATGAAATAAATTGCATTGAATAAATAATTGAACATATAATATTCTAAAAATGATTTGAATGGATTTTGAATAGTGTTTTTTTTAGATTTGGGTTTTATTTGGATTATTATATTGCTAATTACCCTATAATAACTCCACTAATTAATCGCAAACTTATTTTGTATAATTAGTGGGATGACTCCTATCTCTCCTAATTTTCTTGGGATTTATTGATGGTTTAATTAGGGGAATTGCTAGTTCATTTCTTAATCACACCCTTAATATAATTAAGCTTAATTAAAGGTATAATTAGTGGTCTAACCCTTTGATTGAGTCAATTAAGTTTTGCTTAAGTGAATATGAGGTTTAGGGAATAATTTTGGGATACTTTTCTTAAGATATTCCTTAAACCCCCTTTCTTCCTTAATCCAACCTTAATTAAGGGTTAATTCAATAATTACCCCCTTAATTAATTTCATAAAATTCTAAAACTTTCCAGAACTTAATTAATCCATCTTGGATAGATGCTCAGGTGTTCAAGAGCCTAAGTACAATTAAGAAAATCAAAACTTAACTCACATGTGTGAGAGGTGTTATGAAATTACTTAAATAAACCCCTAAGTTTAATTAATCCTTAATCATGAGCTAATTGCATTAGGCACATTTCTTTCTTAGGTGCATTACTTATTTAAATTACTTGTGTGGTTTTATGTCACATCATTGGCTCATAATTATTTGATTAACTATGCTAAGGTGGTGTAGGTAAGGGATAATTAACACACTTAATTCATACCTTAACCTAAGCAACATATAAAAATCATCTAATAATCTTAAGAACAAACTAAATCAACAAACATATGTGGGAATGGGTTAGGAGCAGCAAACTCATCTCATATTTTTTAAATTAAATCAAACTCAAAACAAAATCAAACCTTCCTTAGAAACAACTTGATTTGCTTTAAGCTTTCATATTTCATAAGATTGTCTTTAGGAATTAATTAGGGTGAATATATTTACATGCTTTCATCACTTTAGTTCTTTCCTAACACGATAAATGTGTATGTCATATGAATCTCATGCATTCATGCTTTTCAAAAATCAAACTCAAAATGAAATATTTTCGTTATGTCAAATTGCATGTTTTGGCTAAAGTAAAAATATGAATGGCTATTATCACTATTAAATTCAAAACTATTTTTAAAATCTATAAATCAAACATCCAAAATTGAAAGTGTGCTATTTATAATTATTTATGAGCTTGCATGTGGATATAAATATGAAGATGTGCATAGTATAGCTTTCCTTCTCTTTCCTTTTAACATAGTTTTGAATAGGATTTGGCAAAGTGTATAGTTCATTTGAAAAGAACACAACACTTGCCTAACCCCATTACTATTCATTCCTATGTTATTACCTAAGAAGGACATCCACACTTGTACATATAAATTGCATAAATAAAACAAACAAATAAATACAAACTTTTTGCATATTTCTTTTCCATTAATTTCTTGTATACATGTGTTTGTATTAAAGAAAAGTGGTATATTAGTCTGGATAACCCCAGGGTTGCGAGACTTTAAGTAGCCCTAAGTAGGTCTTGTACACACGTGCTAACAATGGCGCATACTCTGCCTATTATACATATACATGTGCATGAGAGTAATGGATAAAAGAAACCCCTCTTTTCTTAATGAAAATCATGCATCATAAAGCATTCCAATTTTCTTAAGTAACATTTCTTAGCATTCATCATAAAGTGTGCTAAATATGTCCATTTGTATGTATAGATATGTAGGGTTCATTCATATGCATGTTGTACATGTTGGAAAAGAAATGAAGTGATGTGTGTTTTGTGATACTAGTTTACTTTACTTAATCTTAAAATACTTTTCTTTTTAATAGGCATGTTTAGGGAAAATCTAAACTTACGATTAGTTAAAACACATAATAAAATAATCACTAAACAAAATCAAATATGAATCTACTTTAGAAATGGAAGGAATGAGAAGTTCCCTTCTCTATTTCCCTCTCTTCAAAACTTAGTAATTAATTATTTGATTCACTTAAATCAAACCAAAATACAAAATAAAATCAACCCAAATCAACTAAACACCTAAATGAAACCACCCATCTAAGTTAAACATCTTCACACTTAGAAAATCTAAGCTTTAAAGCTATAGCTAAGCATACCACACAAACCTTTTAAAGTAAACACATTAGGATAAGTCACCACTTCTAGCTTTAGGTTAGAGCGGTGCATGGCTTAATGTTTGCTTTTATTTTTTGATGTATTATTTCTAGTCTAGATGTTAGGATGAATTTGCATAGAATGAATGATAGAACGATTTAGTCTAATCATTTTTCTGATGGATTGTGCTTAAGGGCACCTATAATAAAAATATAAATGCTTTTTTGTTGTGCTTATACCCCTAAGCATAATCCAATAGGACTTGGTTACCCATGTGGGGTTCTAAGTCCAATATATACTTGGGATTTGTATGGTTTGTTTAGCTAATCTCTATTTGTAGGTGTTAGTTAGATTTATTTTTTCTTTTCATATAATTTTGCAATTAGAATTTTGGAATGAATGTTATAGGGGATTAGAATGAGCATTGGTCATAAGATTACATCTTATGTACCATGTGAGGCCTTTGGAGCAATCTCCTTCCAATCATCTAAAAGAAGGAACCTAAAGAAGAAAGAAGAAAGAAGAAAAGAAGAAAGAAGAAAGAAGAAATGAGGACCCCCATAACATGAATTTTCTTACTTGTTTGTAAATTAATTCATTTGTAATTCGGGTTGTATAAGGGTAAAACTCGGTGACCCAATTTGTTTTTGGGTTTGTGCGGTGGTGCCCGACCACAAATGACCTTTTATTCTTTTACGCTAGCTTTATAAAATGTTTGATATTTTATTTAGCATGTGCATTAAGAGGGCATATTTTTCTAGTTTCTTCCTTGGTTGATGTATGGCCTGGATGATGATTAGGCTCTTAGGAAAAAATAAATCTTCTACCAAATTAATCAACTCAAAATAAAAAAAATAAATAACTCATAACCTCACTTAAAGCTTAGGCTAAAAATCAAGATAAAATAATTAGCAACCCCTTTGGATGAGTATTTCTTTTATAATATCATGAAAAGCATATTATTACACTCTTGATTGGAGGGCTTCCACCTTTTCTGAACTTGGCTTGACCTTTGAGAGCCATGGAGGAAATGCACCTCCCCCTTCTTATTGATTTTGGCCCATAATCTTATTTCTCATGCATCAGGCATATGAATCCTATAAGCATGAGTCAAATGATTATCCAAAAATGAAAATAATATGTAACATGTTTTGCATTAGATCTAAGTGACCTTTCATGCCCTTACATGATCTAGTCTCTTAGGGAGTGAGTTTAAGGATTTAGTCTCTATCTAAAATAAATAACAGCCTAACTATCTTGCATAAAATATATGACTTGCCTACATAAATTTAAATCATAAGAGGAGTTAGATGGCGGCCACCCCCAGGCAGTTGTAAGTCCAAGTAGTTGGGTGGTTTGTTCTCTTTTATGGAGGCAAACCAAAATACCCATTTTCACCTTAGATTTAGGTCATGCCGCTTTCAGCCAAAGCTTCTAATTTAACTCATTTCTTTCATAAAATATAAATCCTCAACCATAGGATTTTGAGATGCTCACTTCTAATAACAAACTTCTACTTATCTTCAAAATGTAAGCCCAACCATAGTGAGATTTTTTTTCTCTCTCTCTCTCTCTCTCTCTCTTTCTCTCTCTCTCTCTCTCTCTTTGATCAATCCCATTTGATCTTCCAAAATAAACTAATTGATTAATAGTCCTACCTATTGAAATCTTCGAGATAACGATCATTTACCCTTAATCGAGTATTCCTAAGGAATCCCTTCCTTAGGATGTAATTAACTATGGGGGCTTGCCCTGTAGGGAACTTAATGAACCTAGTTTAAAATAAACCCTACTTCACTTTTCATGTAAAGTAGGGAAGAATCTTTGGTACATATGCACCCATTGTCCTTAGGAGTCCTTGTTGAGGTGATTAGGTCCATTGTAAGGTGGTGACTTCTATCTTTCGAGATAGTACACCTCTCTTCAATGTCATACCCGATCACCTTCAATAAGAACATCTATGGAACTACGTGGTGTCCAAAAATGCATAAAAAGAGATTATATTTCTATCTTCATTTTATCCTGCATAGAGTGAAGATGGAAGTATATGATTCTTTTAGAAATCTTCTTATAAAAATTTCACCATAGAGTCCCCAACTAGGTAAAACATAAAATTAACTAATGAAAGGAGGTGACTAAAAATCTAGAACCTCTTTGCAGAGCTTGGTGAGGCAAGGTTCATCTTATATTCAAGAAAATAAATCTTTTTTTTCAAAATGGCACCCTTTCCAAAAGCACTTCTAAAAATTCACATAACAAAATATTTGCACAAGATTCATAAGAAGTTTTTAATTGCATAAAAATTACCAAACCTCATTTAACAATTCCCATAATTGTTACTTGGGGGTTCTTTTTAAAATCAAAATCAATAATTTTTTTAAAATCCCTTTCTTTAAAAAAAACACATTTTTGAAAATAACTATCTCCATTCAACATACCCAAATTTGTGGAATGAAGATTTTATTTTCAAATGAAATCATGATATAAAATTAAAACTCCACTTAGCATATTCCATATGTGCTAGAGTTGGAGTTTTCCTCTTTCCAAAAGCAAGAAATTACACAAAAAATCAAGGCATATTTGAACCCCCATTTTGACATATCCAAATTTGTCAAATGACAATTCCCTTTATTTTGGAAAATTAAAATAATTTGAATTCTAATTAACATACCCACATTTATTGAGTAGAATTCCTCTTTTTCGAAGTCTTAAAAATCAAACACATTTGGACTCCATCTGTCATACCCAAATTTGTCAAATGAGAGTCTCATTTTTAAAAATCACGAAAATAAATTGAACTGTATTTAACAAACCTAAATTTGTTAAATAAAATTTTCTCTTTCTCACAACACATTTGAACTCTATTTGACATATCATATTTGTCAAATAAGAGTTCCCCCTCTTTTTCAAAAATAGAAACTAAATCAACACAAATCATAACAAATTGGCTCCTACTTAACATATCAAGTTTGTTAAGTAAGAGCCTCATTTTCAAAGCAAATCACTTATATCACACACATAATAATAATCACAAACAAAGATGTTTTCACAAAATTTTTAAACATATAATTGAAAACCTTTTAGCATACCTAAATTTTATAAGTAAAGGTTTCCCAAATCAAACTTTCAAATAAAACATATAACACATATATATATTTCTAAAGTGTCTCTAAGAATATGAATCTCGCTCAACCTACTTAAATTGGTTAAGTATGAGTTTTAAATCAAAATCATATGGCAAATTCTCTCCTCCAATTATAAAAAAAATCTCTCCAAAATTCAATGAACCCCCTTTAGCATAACTAAATTTGTTAAGTGTAGGTTCAAATTTCAAATCCAATTTAAAAGTCAAAGATTGAAGTCAAATATTAAAGCAAGGGACTGACTCAATTATATTTCAACAAATACAGTGATTTCAACATAGTCAGTCTTTTCAGCCTTTAGTTAGTGCAGTTATAATGGCTTTTGGCCAGTTTGTTTTCTCCTTGTCCTCTGGTGTAGACCTGGCCTTAGATCAAGACAATCTCACCATGACCGCATTGATGAATCTAATTTACATTAATCATGGTTTTGAGGGAGTCTGAGTTACTTGTGAGGGGATAACTACTTGAGGAGGAGGTGGCGGCTTTATCATTTGACATTCCGTTTGACTCTGAGTTCCCCTCACTGAAGAGGAACACTGTCATGGTTTCCACACCCCAATTAGTGCTAGTGTCAGTATTAGTTGCTTTAGCACAAGTTCAATCAGTTTCCCCTGCCATAGCTCTAGTGAGAGCTACTACCTCCTCTTTGGTCACCCCATAGGAGAAAAATATCTTGGCTTCTGAGATAGTCTCCTTTATCTTCGAGGTAGGTTCCAACTCTCGCTCTGCTCTGCTCACCCGCACCCAATGCCATAACAAAATTAGGAAGATTAAGCTGGACCATGAGCAAGTAGCCAGGGAGATCGATGCTGCCTCCCATCACTAAGGAGGGTTTTCCTCATGAGACCTCTTCACTCTTGAGTGGTAGTAGGTTTCACCCCTTCTCGATCCCTGGGATGAGAGGAGGACTAGGAGGATCATGTCACCTCCACCACCAACACACTTTAAAATACTTGTTAGGGAGAGTAAAAGGCCCTATGCCAGTCTTAGAATTGTTCTTAGTCAGGTTGGCAGAGCTCACGGATGCTCAGAGTTCAGTACATTATTTGATCTGAGATCCATGATACCTAGGAGCATTAGGGGTCAAATCTATAGGTAGAGGGCCATGGAGGCTCGAGTATCAAGAAGAGAGAGAGAGATGGAGGGTAGGAAGCCGACCTCGCTTGATGGATTTTTGTGATGTCGTCATCCCTATCGGGCGATCATTCGACAATATTATTCTTGCAGTCAGTCAACAGAGATCTCTAACTAAGAGGCAATCAGTGTTGCAAACCACTCCACTCATCATCCACCATCACACGTTCAGCTTATAGCATCTACCACCCTCGCCAAGCTTCATAAGCCCCCATCTGGGGAAAGACCATCCCCATTGGTGATCTGGCTATGGCCTAAGGATCCCACTCCATCCATTCCACTTGTTGAGATGAGATCAAGGTCCCCTGCTCGATCCCCTACCTCTGTTGTGGTTAGGAAGGAGTGATGACCTAAGAGTGTCATGGTCGCACCACCTCCATCATAGATAGATAGAGAGAGAGAGAGAGAGAGAGAGAGAGAGAGAGAGAGAGAGAGAGAGAAGACATAGTCCCAAGATAGTTGATCCTCTCAGTAAGGAAGTCTTGTTAGTAGGTAGCATCCGGTGCATAGAGATAAATGAGCACAATCCTATGGTTAGCTGTCAGCAGGTTTTCGTACTAGTTTAGCTAGGCATAGTAGATCGATCACTAGATGACATATTAAAGGACTACTTTTTTTTAGAAAAAACAAATTCATGGAAGTGACCATTCATATCAGGAGGAGGATAGATTCAGCTTTGATCCTCACAAGGATGACATGATTGGTCGATACAGTTGAAATCCACATGGTTGACAGGTGGGGGTCTTTCTGTGGGATCAACAGCTAGGAAGGTGTCATACTTCGAAGGAGACACTTCTTACTCGACTCAGCACCTCCTCCACCAGCTCAAGTAGAAGGATGATTACATTGGTAGGTTAAAGAAGAAAGTAGAGGAGTTGATGGCAGTGGTTTTAACATTGCAGATCACAACCCTATTTTCACAACCTTCTCTTATGGTAGCCGACAGATCAGAGTTGGTACATACTTTAGACTGTCCTAGGTGCACTCTAGTAGGTTGCATAGGAAGGTCACAGGTGGCACCTCCATGCATGAAGAGGATATCAAGCATATGGTAGAGAGTGATGATAGCTAGAGGGAGCTCATCTATTCCAAAGGGTAGACCATACCCACAAGAATTCAATGAGGTTCAATACCCCAAGGGTTTTGTAATGCCTTTCTTCAAGATCTTTGATGGAAATGGGAACCCACATCAGTATATTACACATTTTAGAGTTGGTTGTTGTAATGTCAGTGGTGGCAGTGACACACTCTTGTTCAAACTTTTTGTTTGCATCCTTGCAAAGGTTGCATTTGATTATTATGTCAAAGCCCAATAGTTCACTGAGAACTTTTGCTGAGTTGGAGCACCTTTTTGTCAAGAGGTTTGCTGGAGTTCAGTAAAGAGTGACTATAGGTGACCTTGTTGTAGTGAAGTAAAATCTCAGTGAGCCCTTTGTTGATTATATTCTTAGGTGGCACAACCTGAGCATGAAATACAAGCCACAACTGTCTGAACAACATGCCATTAATATTCTTCTCAAGAACATTCATGGCATCATGCTTAAGGGCTTTACCATCAAAATATTTGAGAAACTAATCAACAAGGTGGCTAGCTACAAGAGGGAAACACTTCCCTTTTCCAATCATCTTGGCCTAATCTGCAAAAGGTGTTAGAGAAGAAGCCTTGATGTGATTGCATAGAGCGACCAACTAGAGTCTAGTATGAGAGACTCTAAGCTCAACAGCCTTGTTTTCCACCACCTCAAACGTCATATCAGCCACCACAACAACCATTCCCACAACCTTAGCAGTCTACCCAGCAACAGTACTCATGCCCACTATCAGGTAGCTATTACCCACCTACTCTTATCGATAGATTGAATAAGCTATATTCATTCAAGAGGGAGGAAGTTAGAAAATTATTTAAGAATCTCTTAAAGAAAACTTGACTTTCAATTACCAGATCCCAAGAAGCCTGAGGAAGTGGGCAAGAGTTATGATCCTAACTATTGCCCCTACCACCTCATGATTAGTCATGTCTTAAAAGATTGTATTACTTTAAGGACTTGATTGAGCATAGCTGCAAGTCAAGTGCTTTAGTTATCCCCAAGGAATACTTATTAGAATAAACATCCAGTTCTATTAGGGTAATGCTTGGGGATACTTGCAATCCTCTTAAGATAAAAGAAGGTTGGGATATTTCCTTATCCCAAACTTCTAAAAAGGTAGTTTCTAAAATCAAGAAATTCTCTTTACAAGTGCCTGAGGTAGCTCAAACCTCTAACATTAAGGAAGGCTTATAAGTTGCCAAAGATAACTTGAAGAAGGTGATAGTCTGACAGCGACTCACCCTACTTGCCTGGATAGTTGTTGGCCACACCGGTCAGACACTTCATCCATCATTGCAGCTACTACTTCTTCTTCTGTTAGCTCCTCTTCTACTGGCAGAAGCATTGTATTAGGGGACAAGGGCATTAAATCTCTTAATCTGCTTACTTCATTATATTTATACCATGTACCTCCACCCAAAAAAAAAGTCAAAGAAGAAAGTAGATTTTACTTATATTTTGCCCAATTGTGATACTCTTGATTTTATTCTTCTTGAAAACTCTCCAAGTTAGAAAATAATAATTACTCTAGTAATTTTGATCCTCTCTCTTCTAATTCAAAATCAGACTTTTCTTTTTTGAATCAATTGAATTCACCTTTGAGATTGACTTGGAGTGGACCAACTCTGAGGATCTCATAGGAGAAGTTGTAGGTATGGCCCGATGAGAAGGTAAAACTTTCCACAAGTTCATAATTTCATGAAGTCACTGATGTTAACCTGCACAGTGGCAAGGATTTACCTCCCAGTAGCACCTCGAATAAGAATAAATAAGTCATTGGTTTCAATTAACAGATAGACCTCTCACGGATGCTCCATTTATGGATATGCTTATGGAGGACAAAGTTAGAGTTATCACATCTTAGAAAGTTTCCACCTAAGTTAAGCATATTTGATTCCCTTATCTTTTCTATTGATTCTATATACTACTACATTAGATGACTTCCTTGGCACTTTATTGGCCCAAGCCATTGATGAAGGGAAAGGGAATGCACTCTACTATCTCAACCATCATCTAATCCTTGTTGAGGCAAACTATCCACCTATTAAAAGCACTACTTAGCTTTAATCTTTGCATCCCAAAAAGCTACAATACTACATGCTTTCTAATAGGTGAACTTAATCTCTAGGATCAACCCTCAATATCTCTCGCATGACCAACATTATCTAGATGGTTGGCATGTTGGTCCATGATTTTATTACAGTTTAATATTACATTCGTACCCCTCTGTGTAGTGAAATGATAAGAACTAGTGGATTTCTTAATAGCACACCCACTTGATTGCTCACTCGCTGAAGACCTCCCCGATGAATAAATCATGAACTTATGAAACACTAGCATTCACCAGGGTTGATGTATTTTGATGTGTGTCTTCATTTCAAAAGGAGAAGAACCATGATCAACTTTTCCAATAAAGATATGGGTAGGAATAGGTCTCTAACTCTAGACCATGATGTAATAAGATTCTCATATCATCTGTCCAACCCATGCACCAACAACAAAGCTAAATATGAGGCTCTGATTGCCGATTTGGAGTTAGCCATTACTCTAAACATCCAAAATCTTAACATCTTCGAGGATTCTCAATTAGTCATCAACTAAATTACTGGGTCTTATAAAGTTCTAAAGCCTAAGCTCCATCACTACCATAAGTATACTATGGAGTTATTGGCCCAAATCACAGAGGTTACCATTTACAAGATTTCTCAAAGAGAAAATACTTTGCTTTAGCCAAGCTTGAGGAGCTATCTTGTCTAGAAGATGAGTCCATACTAATAAGGGTCTAAAATAGACAAGTCTTATCCCTTATTGATGTTGAACTCAGTGACTCTCTCTTGAAGGGGAGGTTTCCATTGCCAAAGAGGAAGATGAGTTTGATTAGAGGCAACCATTCAAGGAATATCTGAATTTTGACAAACTACCTCAAGAGAAGTCTCAAGCCCATTAGATGAAGCAGAGAGCCCTTTCCTATGCTCTCGTAGATGGCAGCTTGTACCAGCAATCCTTCGATCATTGTTGACCTCACTTTTGGAGTGAGCTCTCAACCATCATTTCTTTGACTTAGGACTCTTCTAGACACTAAGAGCTCCTTAGCCATGTGGTGTTCATTTTTTAGAGATAGGACACCACATAGATCTTAGGCGGTACTTATTGAAGTCATCGGGTATGACATTAAGGAATGGTGCACTATCTTGAAAGATATAAATCACAACCATATAGTGGACGTAATCACTAAATAAGGACTCCTAAGGCATAACGAGTCTTTGAATGTCTAGATATTTTTTCCCTAATTTATATAGAAAGTAAAGTAGAGTTTATTTTAAACTAGGTTCATTAAATTCCCTATGGAGGAAAGCTCTCATAGTTAATTACATCCTAAGGAATAAAATCCCTTAAGAACACTCTCGATTAAAGTAGACAATCAGGGTCTCTAAGGATTTTAAGGTTAGACTATCAAAGGATTAGTTATATTTAGAAAATCAAATGGGATAGGTCAAATGGAGAGACTTATTTTTGGAAGCCAGGGGATGGGTAGTGAATGTTCATGATAGGCCTAATGAGCATTCTAATCTATCCTATGGTTAGGCTTTATATGTTTAAAATTGAAGAGATTAATTTGATTAAAGTTGAAATTTTATTAGAAAGCTAGGACTTATAATCTCATAATAAAAGATTATGGAGATGCTTAAGAGGTAAGGATTTATGCTTGTAGGAGAAAATAGATATCTCAGATCTTAAATCTAGGGAGCTTTGACAAGAACCAAAGCAACCTAAATCTAAGCGGAGATGAGTATATAGTTTACTTCCACATGAGAAGATAAACCTGTTGGACTTACAACCGCCTAGAGTGGCAACCAACTAACTCCTCATATGCTTCAAATCCATGTGGCCAAGTCATTAATTACAAGATGGTTAGATTATTATCATTTCAAAAGATGCTAAAGTCCTTAAATCCACTCCCTAAAGAGACTAGAGCATGAGTGGTATGAGTAATGACTTAGTCTAATGCAAATATTTTCAAATTTTATTTGTATTTGACACTTCATTTTAACAAAGGCTTTGGGATTTTATATGCATATATGCATGATGAAATTAGATTATTGACCAAATCAGTAAGAAAGGGGTGTTTTCCCTTCAAAGGTCAAGCATTCTCTATATGCAAGAATGAAATCCTTATTTTCAAGAATGAAATAATATGATATGCATGTTGTGAAGCATTCAACCATTCAACTAAGGGTTGCTAAATCTTTTAATTATCTGGTTATGTCCTACACTTTATGTAAGGTTATGATTTATTTAGAAATTTAATTATGAGTTATAGTTGGGTAGAAAATTTGTTTTTTCTAAGAGCCTAATCACATCCAAGACATACAACAAACACCAATCAGAAACTATGAAGAGGCATGCCATTTTTTGCACAATCTAAACATAACATCAAACATTTTATAGCTACCACAAAAGAATAAAGGCGGTGCAGTCGAGTGCCACCATATAACGAAAAGAAAATTGAGGGTCTTCATCTTCTTTAAATCTTCATGTCTTATTTCCTTGTCTTTGCTTCTTTCATTTGGCTCACTTCAAGGCATCACATGGCACATAAGACATAGTATTCTAATGCTCATCCTTATTCCCCCATAGATCCAATCCTAATTCCTAATTACAAAATTACATTTAAATGGAAAAGTAAATCTAACTACACCTGCAAAATAAAGATTAGCTAAACATACATTCCATGCATGTAATTATATTTATAATTTGGGCTTAACACCCTGCACATGGATAGCCAAGCCCACTTGTCCTAACTTGGATTATGCTTAGGGGCTTAAGCAACCTATAAAGAGAGCATTTATATTTATTTTTTTTGACCCTTGCATAAGCATATACATAAAACATAATTAGGCTAATAGCGACTAACATCCAGTCTATGAAGCATACACTCTAACATCTAGTCTAAAATAATACATCACAAAATAGAACATACATCAAACCATGCACCATCCTAACATAAAGTTAGAAGTGGTGACTTAATCTAATGTGTGTATTAAGGTTTGTGTGATATATTCTAGCTAGGCTTTTTTACAATTTCCTAAGTATGAAGAGATTTAATAATGAAGGGTGATTTCACTTTAAGTGGTTTAATTGATTTGTAGATTTTACTTGATATTTTTTATGTTTCATTTGACCTAAACAAAATAACTAAGTGTTATAAAGAGAAAGAAAGTGAGGATCACTCTCTTTTATCCCTACCTTAAGTCATTTCTAATGCCAATTAATTAAACAATCCTGTTTAGTGAATGACTTATTATATATTTTAATTTGTCCTAGGTTTAGGTTCACTTTAAATAAACTCATTCAATAAGAAAGGTATCTCAAGATTAATTGAAATGAACTATCATCACATGACACATGTTTGTTTATTTCTTTCCATCATATATAGTATGCATATGGTTAAGTCCTAAACATACCTATACATGCAATTTATATTTTTAGCACACTTAAATGATGAATGTGAGCAAATGCATTTGAAATTGAAGTTTCATTTAGTTGAATTATTCTATCATATCACTTTAAAGATCTATTTAAATTTTTATACAATGGCATAAGCAAAGAGCTTTAAGTCACATGATCAAGCAATTCCACCACTTGAACCAAATATGAATGCATGTTTCTTTATAATAGAAAAGGGGTTTCCATCCATTAGTACAACAATGTATATATATAAAAGTTTTAAGTAGGCATGATGCCATTATTTCACACCAGGGGAGTGAGGTAAAGACCTCCTTAGGGCTATCTAAAGTTGTGCATCCTCAGAATGCCCATACTGATATACCCACTATTCTTATATACATATGAATATGCAAACAACTACAAGAATGGAGAAACCATGCAAAAGTGGATTTCAATTTAATTAAATTATGATTTTCATTCACTAATTTTATCACACACACACATATATAAAAGTTTTAAGTAGGCACAATGCCATTGTTTCGCACTAGGGGAGTGAGGTAAATACCTCCTTAGGGCTACTTAAAGTCGTGCATCTCTGGGATGTCAAGACTAATATACCCACTATTCTTATATATATATATATATATATATATATATATATATATATATATATATATATATATATATATGAATGTGTAAACAATTATAGGAATGGAAAACCATGCAAAGGATGGATTTAATTTAATTGATTTATTTATGTAAATGAATTAAAGCTCTATCTAAATTCTAATGTGAAAATCCATAAGAATGAAATCAAATAGGTACATCGCCATTATTTCGCCCTAGGGGGGTGATGTGAGACTACATAAACCCTATATTCTGAAATATCTAGACTAATATACCCATTAACATCCATACACATGCAAATTAACATATGAATGAGAGAAGGAACTTCACTTGATACACTAAGCTCATATTCACATGCATCTCCTATATATGTATAACTAAAGTTACAACATATATTATTATTTATTAATAAACTTTTGGAAATGCATTTGAGAATTAATAGTGATAATAAGGACACATATTTTTAATTTAAGCCAACACATGCAATTTGACATAAAGGAAAGAATTTATTTCAATTAATTTTTGAAGAAATGAATGCATGAATCAAGTGACATAAAATACTCTAATATGACTAGAAAGACACAAAGAAACACTAGCATATAATCTCATTTAATCCAACTAATTCTTAAGGATAATCAAATTAAATAAGCTTAGTTAAAATGAACCAAGGTTTTCTTAAAGTCATTTTTTATTTCATGTTTGATTTGATTTAAGAAATGTGAGAAAGATTTGCTAATCTTACTCCCATTCCCCATGTGTGAGTTGATTTAATATAATGAAAGAGAATTAGGTTGATTTTATGTCTTAATTAGGTTAAGGTATGAGTTAAATCGATCAATTAACCCTTACCTATATCACCATAAGTTAATTAACTAATTAATAATGAGCCAAAATGATATGAAACCACATGAAAAATAAATTAGCAATGCTCCTACGAAATGAAAGGGGCTTAATGCAATTGGTTCATGATTAATAGTTAATTAGGCTTAAGGAATTCAATTTATTACTTTTATGGTTTTCTTACACATATAAGCTAACCATAATTTCATTAAATTTCTTTAGACTATTAAACATCTAAAGGACTGCTCAAAGTTCGATTAATCAAAGGTTAAAGATAATATAGATTTTAAATTTATTTAATTTTAATGAAGCCATTATTTGATTAATTAAAACCTTTGATTATCTTTAATTAAGATGATGAAGTTAACTTATGAATAGAGATCAAAGAAGAAAATCCAATCCCATTAAATTAATTAATTAATTAAGTTTTTTGTATGATTTGAATTTTGTTAATCTAACTAATTAATTAATTAATGGGATTTAATTAATTAATTTTTTAAGGGCATGGGAAAACTTAAAGAAATAATTAGATTACGGGTTCTTATCTATTTCCTAAACTTCTTCACCATTAGCAATTAATAAGCTTAATGGATTGATTAATTTACTATTCATTTGATTAATTATCATTAATTAAGCTAATAGAGTAACTAGGGCTTAATTAATTCAATTTTTTAATTAGCTAACCAATAAATTCTAAGAAAATTAGGGGAGGCAGAGGTCATCCCCTTAAACAACCCTTGAAAGTTTGGAATTAATTGGATAATTAATCAAAGTGTAATTATGTTAATTAAAGATTTAATTAAATCTTAACTAAGCCTGAATTACTATTCAAAATTAATTAATAATAATTTTAATGGATTCCTCTCTGAAATACTTTTAAAATGAGCCCTCATTTGCATTTTTTGAATTTTTCTACAATTAGTTATAAATTTTGAAAGTTTTAGCATTAAAATAGATTAGTTAACCTAATTAACTTGATCCCATCGGCCATGTGGCGTGGCGTGGCACTTTTCATGTGGCGATCGGATTGGTTATTTAAGTTGTCACATCAAGACGCTAACTCGGATGGTGACGGAATGCATTTTTGTGTGGGTCGTCTGACCTAAGATCGGATAGCCACGATTAAACGTGCCGATAAAAGGGTTATATCAATGGATCTAAGCATGATTTAATCATGATAGTCCATTTCCATCACACGAAATGGGCTGTCCATGATCTAGCTCTTCTCGAGCGGTAAGAGACGGAGACCGTCCATCATTCGTTGCTTGATCCAAGCACACCAAGGCTTGAATGGAGATTAAATTGATCTGACACCATCAACAGGAAGAGAAGAACACATGTAATGGTGGAAATCTCATGACATAGAATTTTTCTTCATAAAGGACCAAGCTATTTTAGGCTTAAGCTCGATTTTAATGGCATACCTCACCGGAACTTATGACTTGTGGTTCCAATGATTGAGGAAGCTTCGTTTGATAGAAATGAAGCCCTATTAAGTGGCACGAGCTTTGATTTGGAGTGGATCATTCAGAATACCAACCCATGACACGTAAGTGATTGGCCTTGGTCGAAGTCCCACTTTTGGCGGTCGGAGGTGATGGAAAGAAAGTTGTTTCAACTCATCTAGCTCAAAGGATGGTGTGTGCAAAGTTAATTGCACTTTGGTTATGAAATGAGAAAATGGCAATCACGTATCCTCCTATTTTAGTTTCAGTAAGCGAGAGAAAGAATAGTGGGGAGCTCAGGAAACATTGGTAATAGCCTTGGGAAGGAGAGGAGAGTATACTAGGGCTCTCAGAAGATGAAGTGTCTTCATTTTAATGGGTTTGAGAGGGTATACCCCCACCCTCCTTTTGGTTGGATGATTATCATTTTGGCATTTTGAATCAATGGTTATGATGGGAGAGGATGAGGTTGGCAGAGAATCACTCCACTTGGCCTCTCATGAGTGAAGGAAGGGTGGGAAGTGGCTTCCATGGCAAAGGAAGTGTGTGTCCTTACTTGCCAAGTGCTTCAATGAGAATGGGGAGCTGATTTCACCTCCCCATGAGTCATGGATGACCCAACCAACCTTGGATTAGGTTAGCCACAGTCCTTGGTGCCTAAGTGAAGCAATGAATGGGTGCCAAGTAGTCAAGGGAGGTAATGACTAAAAGTGCAAGTGTCTTATCTCATGGGATGCCTTTGGTGATATATTTTTGCCTTCATCTATCCTTTTGAAGAGGATAAATGAAAACAAAAATATACACCTTTAGTAGGGGCACCATGTAAATCAATAGATGTTATTATTAGAGTGATAGGGTATGACATTGAGAAGATATATACTATCTCAAAGGTGAGTCACCACCCTACAATGGACCTAATCATCACACGAATAAGGACTCCCTGACTATGGGCCTTGTATGTACGATTCTTCCTACTTTTCATGAAAAAAAGTAAGTATTTATTAAGCTGGGTTCATTAAGTTCTCTATGAGGCAAGCTCTCATAGTTAATTACATCTTAAGGAATGAGATTTCTTAAGAATACTCGATTAATGTAAATGATCATTGTCTCCAAAGATTTTGAAGATTAGACTATCAATAAATTGATTTATTTTGAAATGGGATCAAATGGGATTGATCAAGGGAGAAAGTTATTATCAAAGCCAAAGGAAGATAAGTTGGAGATGCTCATGATGCTCGAAACCTAGCAGCATCTCAAACTATCCTATGGTTGGGCTTTACATTTTAAATTTTGAAAAGGATTTATTTGTTTGAGTTGGATTTTATTAGAAATTTAGAGCTTATAATTCCATGATGCAAGGTCATACAAATGCCTGAGAGGTGAGGATTTATTCTCACGGCCCTGAAGAAAAATAACAACCTCATATTCTAAATCTAGGGAGCTTTGGCAAGGGCCAAGGCACAACCTAAATCTAAGGAAAAATGGGCATATAGTTTACCTCCACAAGAGAGGATAAACCACCTGATTATTAGACTTACAACTGCCTGGTTGTGGCTGCCAACTAACTCCTCCTA
Organism: Cymbidium sinense; assembly: GCA_021442155.1. Taxonomy (NCBI): domain Eukaryota; kingdom Viridiplantae; phylum Streptophyta; class Magnoliopsida; order Asparagales; family Orchidaceae; genus Cymbidium; species Cymbidium sinense. The sequence continues at coordinate 123,331,602 of CM038217.1, forward strand.
TGATTTTAAATACATGTAGGCAAGTCTTATGCTTTATGCAAGATAGTTAGACTGTTATTTATTTAGAAAAAGACTAAGTCCTTAAATACACTCCCTATAATATTAGATCATGTAGGGCATGATTAATGACTTAAATCAAATGCAAAATTTTCATATGTTTTATTTTCAATTTTGGATGATTCATTTAACACAAGCTTCGGGATTTTTTATGCCTAATGCATGAGAAATTAGATTATGGGCGAAAATCAGTATGATGGGAGGTGTGTTTCTACCATGGCTCTCAAAGGTCAAGATAAGTTCTCTGGCATGGGTGGAAGCCCTCCAAATCAAGAGTGAATCAATATGCTTTTTATGCATGATGTGAGAAAGAAAAGGTAACATTCAGCTAAGGGGTTGTTAATTCATTTATCTTGATTTATAGCTTAAGCTTTAGGTGAGGTTATGAGTTGTATATTTTAAATTTTGAGTTGTTTAATTTAGTAGAAGATTTATTTTTTTCTAAGAGCCTAATCGTCATCGAGGCCATACAACAAAGAAAGGAAGAACTAGGAAAATATGCCATTTCTAATGCATAAGCTAAACAAACATCAAATATTTTATAAAGCTAGCACAAAAGAATAAGAGGCTAAGTGTGGTTGGGCACCACCCGTACAAAAAAAAAGTAGCGAGCTCTACCCTATACAACGATTACAAATGAATTATAAAAGGAATTCATGTTATGGGGACTTCATTCTTCTTTTCTTCTTTTTGGTTCCTTCTTTTTGGGCCGGTTTAGAAAATGGATGCTCCAAAGGCTTCACATGGTACATAATATGTGATCCCAATGCTCATCCTAATCCCCCCCCAGCAATCATTCCAAAATCCTAATTGTATTGCACATGAAAAGGGAAAAAGTAAATCTTACTGAAACCTACAAAACATAGATTAACTAAATAAACCAAATAAATCCCAAGCATGTATAAGCATATATTGGACTTAGCCTGGCCTATTAGATTATACTTAGGGGTATAAGCACCATGCACAATAAAAGCAATTATAGTTTTATTACAGCTCCCCTTAAGCACAATCCCCTGCAAAAGATAATGGTTAGACTAAATAATCCTACCATTCATTTTATACGCATACACCCTAACATCCAGACTAAAAAATCACATCACAAAATAAAAGCAAACATCAATTCATGCACCACCCTAACATAAGACTAGAAGTGGTGTCTTAGGCTAATGTGTGTGTTTTAAAAGGTTTATGTGGTGTGCTTAGCTAGACCTTAAGGTTTAGATTTTCTAAGTTTGAAATTGTTCAACTTAGAGGATGGTTTTAATTAAAGTTTTTTAGTTTATTTGGGTTAATTTATTTGATGATTTGATTTAGTTTGAATGAACCTACTTAATTACTAAGTGTTGTAGAGAGAAGAAAAGAGAAGATAATTTCTCTTTCCTCCCTACCTTAAGTGATTTCTAAGGTAGATTCATTAATGATTTTTTTTGTTTAGTGAATGTTTTCTTATGTGTTTTAATTAATCCTAAGTTTAGATTTTCCCTAAACAAATCTATTCAAAAAGAAAGACATTTTAAGATTAAGCAAAGTGAATTACTATCATAAAACACACAACATTTTATTTCTTTCCCACATGTGTATCATGAACATGAATGAATCCTAAGCATATCTTATTAATACATATGATGCAAGTATTTAGCACACCTTAATATTGAATGCTGAGAGACTACTTAAGAAAATTTGGAATGTTTCATGTATGGATGACTTTGTTAAGTAGAAGAGAGTGATTCTTTTATCCATTTTTCATATGCACATTTACAAGTATACAAGACATATGTGAGTACGATACCATTTTTAGCACCAGGTGTGTAAGGTACAAGATCTACTTAGGGCTACTTAAAGCACAACCTTGGGGTTGTCTAGACTAATATACCACTTTTCTTAAATACATGTGCATGTACAAAAAGAAATGCATGGAAAGAGAATCATGCAAAGAGTTTATGTTTGTTTGTTAAGTAGAAGAGAGTGGTTCTTTTATCCATTTTTTATATGCACATTTACAAGAATAAAAGACATAAGTGAGAATGATGTCATTATTAATACTAGGGGTGTAAGGTACAAGACCTATTTAGGGCTACTTAAAGCCTCATAACCCTGGGATTGTCTAAACTAATATACCACTTTTCTTAAATACATGTGCATGTAAAAAAAGAAATGCATGGAAAGAGAATCATGCAAAAAAGTTTATGTTTGTTTATTTGATTTTGGTTGTTTAATTTATATGTGTGATGTGGAATTCCTTCTTGAGTCATGACATAGGGGTGTATAGGAATAGATTTCAAACAAGTGTCATGTCCTTTCAAATGAACTATACACTTTGCAAATCCTACACAAACTATGTTAAGAAAGTGAGGAAAAGTCACATAATAAATTTTATACTATTCACATGCAAGCTCATAAGTACTTATAGATATCATACTTTTCATTTGTAATGTTTTGTTTATAAGTTTTGAAAATAGTTTTGGATTTAGTAGTGATAATAGCCATTCATATCTTACTTTAGCTAAAACATGCAATTTGACATAAAGGAAACTTTTCATTTTAATTTTATTTTCAAAAGATATGAATGCATGATTTTCATATGACATACACATTTAGCTAGGAAAGAAATAAAGTGATGTAAAAAGTAATGTAACTTCACCCACCCTAGTTAATTCCTAAAGACAATCTCATGAAGTAAGATCATTTAAAAGAATCAAAAGTTTTTTTAAAGAGACTTTCATTTTGTTTTGATTTTGATTTGAATTAGAAAAGTGTGAAAATGTTTGCTAGTCCTAACCCATTTCCACATGTGTGTATTATTTTAGTTTAATTTTTAGGTGATTAGATAAATTTTATGCTTTGGTTAGGTTAAAGTGTAGATTAAGTTCATTAATTACCCCTTACCTATATCACTTTAACATATTTAATCAAATAATTATGAGCCAATGTATAACATAAAACTACAAGAAATTTAAATCAGCAATGCATCCTAGGAAAGAAAGGTACTTAATGCAATTAGCTCACAATTACTGATTAATTAAGCTAAAAAAATTTAATTTAAGTACTTTCATAACCCTTCCCACTCATGTTGATTATGTATGATTTCTTTGAGCTACTTTGGTTATTGAACACCTAAGCATCTGCCCAAGAAGGAATTGATTGAGTTCTGGAATGTTTTGAAAATTTTATCAAGTTAATTAAGTAGGTCATTAGTGGATTAGCCCTTAATTAAATTTAGATTAAGGAAGGAAAGGGTTTGAGGGAATGACTTGGGAAAATACCCCAAACCCATTCCATAAACCTCCTCTTCAAATAAAGTTTAATTAAATAAATCAAGGAATTAAACCCTTTCACATGCTTACATTAAGTGAGTGATTAGGGGTTCATTAATTAATTTTCTAATTAACTTATTAATAAATTCCAAATAAATTAGGAGAGGTATATGTCATCCCACTAAACATGCAGAAGTTTGAAATTAATTAATGAAGTCATTAGGGGAGTAGGGTTATTAAGGTTTTAAATAAATCTTAATTAATTAAATACTATTCAAATTCAGTACAAAAATAATTTTATTAGATTCTCCTTTAAATTATCTTTAAAATGAACTTGAGTTTATAATTTTTTAGATTTTTCTATAATTAGTTATGAATTTAGGAAGCTTCAGTTGATTTAAGTGATTTTCACAAAATTTGTTAATTTATTTTATTAAAGTAAATCATTTTACACTCAAAATTTAATATCTTCTAATCTAAAAGTCCTTTTGACTTGTAAGTTTTATACTAGTTATATTTTAACTTTAATTTTAATCTAAAATTTCAACTTAATCGACATGTATTTTTTGGTTTAATTAATGAAATCTGAATTTTACTACAACTCAAATTAAGCCCAAAATATGTAGTAAAATGTGAGGATTTTTGGTTTGCTAGATTTCTCTTGAAAAGACAAATCCAACGAGCCCTTGTTTTCAATTCTTTGTTAAGTATTTTATTTTTTATGAATTTTTGAAGTTTCATGTGATTTAATTAACTTTTAAATGAGAAAAAAATCTAATTTTCCTACTTAACACAGTCAGCGCCGTGCGTGGCTCTGATGTGGCAATATGACACCACTTGGAACTATGCAATTTCATGCATGATACCGCATGGTGCGCGTGGTGTCGCATTAGCAAGATGAGCGAGAATAATCGTGGGAGCATAGGATCGCGACCCGTGGTTTGATCCGGACCGTTTAATCATCGATCGGATGGTCCAGATCAGATCGTGTGATCCAGAGGCTAGGATCACGTGATCAGCATACGATCTGAGCCGTTCGATCGCACAAACTATGGGATCGGACTATCTAGAACAAATCAATGACGGCGCGCATGATCGTGCGATCAGTCATCGATCCAGAACCCTAGGATCGGATGGCTGCTGCTATCCGACGATCGTGAATAGTAAAAGCAGAGGTATTATGGGAAAATAATAAATTTTAAGTGAAAACTTGTCCAAATAAACTCATTTTAGCATCGATTTGCACCAAAAAATTTATATTTTCTAATTGGGATTATTTAAATTAAAAATGTGGGATAATCTAGGATAAATTCATAAAAAGTGCACAAAAAACCATCACAAAAGATTCTCTACTATGTTTCTTGAAAATTACCTCATTGGGGATGATTTTCAGTGGCGGTGATGACTCGAGCACGTTGTTAAGCAAGGGAAGAGGCCTTGGAATGAGCTTGGATCTTCGCATTCACATCAAAATGAAGTTTCCATCGGTGAACATCATTTCCTCATTAAAATCCACTTAGTTTTGAAGTATTTCTCTCCAAAATGAAGTGGGAGTGATTGTCAATGGGTTTGGGAGCTCTAGGAGAGGGAGAATGAGAGGAATGGGTGAATGCTTTAGCCTCTAATGCCTTAGAATCAAAAGTGAACAAAAATCACACTTTTCTTCAAATTTTTTCTGGCAGGGTGGTTGGGAATGGAAGAGAATCATCCTAGGTGGCTCACTTTGGCGGAGGCATGGGAAAGTGGCTACCATGAAGGATAAATGGGTGTCCCCGCCAAGGGAGGTGAGAGTCCTTCATGCCAAGTGTTCCCATGGGAGAGGTGAGGTGATTTCACCTCTCTACGAGTTATGGCTTCCCCAACCACTTCTTGGGTCAGAAAATTAGTGTCCTTGGTGCCTATATATGATGAGTGCCAAGTGGCAAGAGAAATGACCACTTGGGTAAGTGTCTTTTCTCATGGGATGCCCTTGACCCAAGGGCAAAGTGGTCATTTGATATTAAATTTAATTTGAACAGATTTGAAATGAGTCAATAGTAAGTTGGACCAAATTTCATGTCATTTGAAGTTTATTTAGTTTAATTTGGGTTAATTTGACCCATTTGGGTCAAATTGGGTCAAATCGGGTCAGGCTGACCAATTGGTTAAATTAGGTCAAACCAAAAGTTGGGTCAAGTTCAAATGACCATTTGGGTTGTATTGGTTCAATTAGTTTCAATCAATTTGGTTTAATTTAGATTTAATTTGGATTTTGGCCAATTTGATCCTTTAGGTCACTTTGGGCTAAGTTGACCAATTGACCTAATTGACCAAATTGGCTTGAATCATGGATTGGTTTGGGTTTGGTTGATTATTTGGAATATATTACAAGCTTTGGTTTCAATCAATTTTGGTTTGATTTGATTTTGGCTTGATTTGACCTTTTAGGTCAAGTTGGGTTCATGGTCAATTAGGCTAGGTTGGGTCTAGTTGGCCAATTATCAAATTGGATTTAATTGTGGCTTTAGTCAAGTTAAATAATTAATTTGGAGTGAACTTGAGCCATTGGTTGCAATCAATTTAGTTTAGGTTGCAATTTGGCTAGTTTGGGTTCATGTGGGTTAAAGAGTTGACTTGGTTTGACCCAATTCATGATAATTGATTAACCTATGATGATCAACAAACATGACATGAAGTTTTGATTGGCTTAACTCACTTTGATTTGAATAGAATTGGATTTTGATTCATGTAGGTCAAATTGGCCACTTTGGGTCAAGTGAGCTAATTGGGTTTAGTTGGCTTAATCAAGGCTTGATTCAAGTTTGGTTAAACTCATATATGGACTTATGATGGAAATATAAATCCATTTGCAAGTGATTTGGAGTGATATAAGTTTTGATTCATTTGACAATTTGAAGTCAAAAGGGTGATTATGGGTTTGACTTGGGTTAGCTTGATTTTGATTTGATGATTAAAATTTGTGTTTATATTTGGATTCATGACTGAAGGATTGATTGAATAATGAAGAAAAATCAAGGGTTTGGCTTGATTTTAGTTTGATTTGGCTATGTTTAAGAATTTGACTTGAAAGGCTTAGGTTGGATTTTGGTTGAATTTGAGTTTGAGTTTTGAATTTGGTTTTGGATATTTAAATTTATATTTCATTTATATTTGTGAATATAAATAAGAATATAAATGGGTTATGAAAAAATTTCATGAATTTGAAGTGATTTGGATTTGATTTGATCTAAGTCCATAAGATAGAACTAAAGGGCTTAGGAATTATTTTGGAATTTGAATTTGGTTATGGATTTCAATCATGGGTTTCAATTATTTGGAATTGATTCATGAGTTTGATTCAGAGTTGATCCATTGAAATTGGTTCAAAGTTTGATTCAGAGTTGAAGTTGATATGAGTTTGGAGTTTTTCTTGAAAGAAGGAAGTGAGGATTTGGTTCAGGTCCTAACACCCCTAAAGCATAACCTATTCCTATGGATAAACCTTCTAAGTCTCTAGGGTTAGGTTAAGTGTTCACATAATTACTAGAAGTGTCTTAAGACTAAGGAACTCTTAATGTCTAAGAGGAGTCATATGTCTAATATAGAGGAGTTGAGAGTACATTCTAAAAATGAGGTCAATAAAGGGTGCCCAATAGGTGTGGTGTGACTGACAAGGCAAACCACACATATTGGTGTTGACTGAGATGATCAATAATGTCAAACGATCACAAACACTAATAAAAATGATCTACTCCCAAACTAGAGGTGTAGAAGGAATCATGAGCTTAGTGCATTGTGACTCTACTCATGTCAGAGACATAAGAGAGTGAAGCTGGAATCCACTAGGGATAGAGTATGTGAACCTTTCACTAGGGAAACAGGTTCAAATCATCCACAAAAGGGATCAGAGGTTTGATTTGAGTCTCACTAGGAGAGATTGATTTGATTTGTTTAATTTATTTTGATTATTTTGATTTGATTGACTCCACTAGGGGAGGTTGATTGGATTCATTTTGTTGAATTTGTTTTGTTTATTGTTTGACTCCACTGAGGGAGGAGGGTTGAATTTATTTTAGATTTTTAAATTTTAGAATTGGGATGAACCTTGTTTGTTTGTGAGGGATCACACTGAGTAGGAGCCAAAGAGGCCTATACCTAACTCAGATTTACCAATCCAAAGGGGTAGTCTACCAAACACATAGTAGGACTAGCCAACCAAAGGGGATACCTTTGGTGTGCAGCAGCTATACTAGGAAGAAAGTGTAGTAGACTTACATCCTTCAAAGTAGAGACCAGTTGCTAGGGTGATCTGTTGGCAAGACAATAAATTAAACCCAACCTAGGGCTGACTATTGAGTGAATGTCTCTAAGGGACTTAAATCTGCTCAAAGATAGTCAAAATTAATTTCATTTTTTACTCTATTTTGATGGGTCCCATCGATTTACGATGGACTGTATTGAGAAGGGGCCATGGTGGCCTTGGGCTAACTCAAATTTACCAATCCAAAGGGAATAGTCTACCAACCACAAGGTAAGACTAACCAACCAGAGGGATGCCTTTTGGTGTGCAATGATCAAGTTAGGAAGAAAGCGTGTGGACTCACATCTTCCAAAATAAGGAACCACTAGGGTGGTCGATTGGCAAGAAATCAAACCCAACCTAGGGCTGACTATTGAGTGAATGTCGTTGGAGACTTAAATTAGCTCAAAGATAGTCAAAAATTAATTTTATTTTTAATTTATTTTGATGGATTCCCTTGGTTTGAGATGGATCACACGGAGAAGGATCTTATATTAGCCTAGACCTATCTCAAACTTTTTGAACCAATGGGAGTAACTTCCCAGCCGATAGGAGAACTATCTGACCCAAGGAGTGCCTTTCAGTTTGCAAAGATCAATTCAAGGGAAGAAAGCTTGGGGACTCACATCTTTCACTATAAAAGATCACTAGGGTGATCGATTGCTTTAGGCAATAAATGGAACTAACCATTTGGAATGCTTTAAAGAATGAGTTAGAGTCTTACATCTTCCAAAGCAGAATGACTATCGGGGTAACCTGCTTGTGGCAAAACAAATTGAACCCAACCTAAGGTGATTATGAGTACCGACCTAGGGATTTATCTCAACTCAGGTGATCAGGCAATTCCTATAGGGAGTTCTGCTGACACTGCCCTAAAGATAGGATGTCTGCTTGGGAAAAGGGGGCCTTTGGGGGCTTGAATTCCTAATCCATAAGGGAATATTTTATTTATTTATTTAGTTTGTTTATCGTGGACCCTGTTAGTTTGTGAGGGATCAAATTGAAGGAACATATCGACTGAGCTCTCAAATTCTTGAATCAAGGGAGAATCTATGCATCCTGAACAAATTCTCCAACACAGGTGGCTAGGAAGGGGACTATCCAATCTAAGAGTAACCAGTAGTGTCTAAATGGGGTAAAGAATGTTATCAAATAGAATGCCCCAGGAGAGAGGCATTGGGGCTTAATCAAAACCACGAGAAGATGACATGGCTAGTCATATATCAAATAGGTACTCGGTGGCCAACTCAAGGAGAAAGTGCGGGGACTCACATCTGCCAAGAGTGGTGTATCCATCGAGTGAGTCGCTATCAGCATAGAGAACATCAACGAACCTAAGGTGCCCATCGGTTTGCAACAATCAGCCTAAGAAGAAAGCTCGGGGACTCACATCCTCTTATAGCAGACCTGATTACTGGGATAGTCTGTCTTCGGCTCGACAGGTGCCATTCAACCTAGGGCGACTACTGAGTTAATGTCACTGGGAAACTTATGATAAATAAAAAGTAGTCAAGAGGAAAGGAGCCTCTAGGGGACTTATCTTAAACCTCAAATATACTTAACCTAGTCGGTGCAAGATGGCTAGTTCAAGAAGAAAGCTTGGGGACTCACATCTTCTTAAATAAAGTCAACATGATGTAGCTTACTAGCCACGCAGTGAAGCCTACCAAACTAGCAAATCGCTCGTTGGTTTGCAATGGCCAGTCAGGAAGAAAATGCGAGGACTCAAAAATAGCAAGGTAGTATGTCAGCCCGACCTAAAGCAGCTAATGAGTGAGTGCCATAGGGGGCTTGCTCCCACATCAAAATAGCCTAAGATGAAAAATTTATGTTTTTTTTATGTTCATGTTAAAGGGAACAGGATGTCTCTTGGGTTATCTCACACCTATTCTAAACATGCTGGGGAATTTGATGAAATGGTGTCATGAATGGCAGCTATAATTCCACCAAGAAAGAATGCCACTTGGGTTCTCTAATACCTAACTTAGTTGTGCTAGTCAAAATAGGATGCCTCTTGGGTTCTCTCACACCTATTCTAGTAGCGCTTAGGAATGTGTTTGTGTTGTGAAGAAGGATAGATGCCTCTTGGGTTCTCTTACACCTAACCTAAACACGTCGTGGCGGATTCACAAGACAAGCAAACAATGCTTGGAACAAAGAGAAGATTGTGATGAATTGGAATGAAATTTTTGTTGATTGATAGAGTTATTTTCAAACATGACTTTTATGGATAATTTTTCTTCAAATAGATCCCATTAATTGGAAGCATCGAGTGTTTCCCTTTACAATCAATAAGCTGATAAGATCCTCCTTAGTAATCCTTCTCTGTGACATAGGGGTCTTCCCAAGTGGGTTCAAACTTGACTCCCATCTTTCACCAGGAAATAATTGGTCTCCCTAGAATCAGAATAAGTTCTCCTAATTGGAAAATTCTAGGGTGGACCAGCTTGTTGTTAGCTTGGTATAACTTAAGGTTCTAGCATGCCCATAGGTGTCTCTCCTACCATAGTGGTTTAAATTGTTTTCCATCCTTCGAAGCACCAAAGTAGGCTTTTCAATGATCAAAAGTAGAATCTTGATTTGGAGAGTTTCGAGATAGAATAATTTTGAAAGAGTTTAAACCATCTATATTCAATGTTGATTAAAAGTCTTTCTTCTCTTGGGTTGAACCTTGGAGGCTGCATCTTTGATGTCACTTCAATTTATTTTGGATCTATCTTTGTTATCCCATGATGCTTTACTACAAGCCTTAGAGACTCCCCCAAAGTCATCCTAATTGTATGATCTAAGGGATTCAACTTCAGACTGTAGCATCATAACCAATTGAAGACAACTACTCAAATTGTAAAGATGGTCTTCCTTTTTCATGGAGATTAGAGAAAGGCATGACCTTATAATGGTAAACTCAAATGGAAATGATAAGTGCAAATGAATTCTCATCCTCTGGCATCATTCAACCCAATGGTGAAAATATTCCCTCCTTCATCCATCCTCTTGAAGAGGATAAATTAAAATAGAAATATATGCCTTTTAGTTAGGACACCATGTAGATACATAGATGTTCTTATTAGGGTGATCAGGTATGATATTGAGGAGAGGTGTACTATGTCGAAAGACAGAAGTCACCACTCTACAATGGACCTAATTACCTTAATAAGGACCCCTAAGGACAATAGGGTTACATATGGACCAGAGATTCTTCCCCTACTTTACATGGAAAAGTAAAATATGATTTATTTTAATCCGGGTTCATTAAGTTCCCTATAGGGGCAAGCCCCCATAATTAATTGCATCCTAAGGAAGGGAATTCCTTAGGAATACTCTCGATTAAGGTAAATGATCATTATCTCCAAAGATTTCAATAGGTATGACTATCAATCGATTAGTTTATTTTTGGCAAATCAAGTGGGATTGATTAAAGAGAGAGAGTTATTATCGAAGCCAAATGAAGATGAGTTTGGGATGTTTAGGATACTAGGAGGCTTAGTAAACATCACAAACTAACCTATGATTGGGCTTTATATTTTGAAATTGAGAGAAATTATTTGTTTGAGTTGAATTTTTTTTAGAAGTTTAGGGCTTATAATTCCATGATGCAAGGTCATGGAAATGCTTAAGAAGGATTTATGCTTATATTACATAGAAGGAGAAGCAACCTCAGAACCTAAATCTAAGGAGCTTTGTCGAGGGACGACCTAAATCTAAGGTGAAAATGGGTATTTGGTTTTCCTCCATAAGAGAGAACAAACCACCCGGCTGCTTGGACTTACAACTGTCTGGGGGTGACCGCCAACTAACTCCTCTTACAATTTTTTAAATTTATGTAGGCAAGTCAAATGCTTTATGTAAGATAACTAGGCTGTTATTTATTTTAGAAAGAGACTAAGCCCTTAAACTCACTCCCTAAGAGACTAGATGATGTAAGGGCATGAGAAATGACCTAGATCTAATGAAAAACATATTATATTTTGTTTTCATTTTTGGACAATCATTTGACTCTGGCTTATAGGATTCATATGCCTAATGCATGAGAAGTAAGATTATTAGCCAAAATCAGCAAGAAGGGGGAGGTGTGTTTCCACCATGGCTCTTAAAGGTTAAGCCAAGTTTCTCTACCAAAGGTGGAAGCTCTCCAATCAAGAGTAAAAATAATATGCATTTGTGCATGATGTTACAAAAGAAATGCTCATCCAGCTAAGAGATTGCTAATTCTTTTATCTTGATTTTAACTTAGGCTTTAAATGATGTTATGTGTTGTTTATTCTTAATTTTGACTTGATTTATTTGGTAGAGGATTTATTTTTTTCTAAGAGCCTAATCATCATCTAGGCCATACATCAAAGCAAAGAAGAAACTAAGAAAACACATCATCTTAATGCATAAGCTAAACAAAACATCACACATTTTATAAAGCTAATGCAAAAGAATAAAAGGCTATTTTTGGTCAGGCACCTGCACAAACCCAAAAATAGATTTGGAAGCCGAGCTCAACCCTTATACAACCCAAATTACAAATGAATTAAGTACAATTAAGCAAGGAATTCATTGTTATGTGGGTCTTCAAATTTCATTTCTTCATTCTTCTTTTCTTCTTTCTTCTTTCTTCTTTTGGTTCCTCCTTTTGGAAGGTTGGAATGTGGATACTCCAAAGACTTCACATGGTACAAAATATGTGATCTTATAACCAATGCTCATCCTAACCCCACTTAACAATCATTCCAAAATCTTAATTATAGAGGTACATGAAAAGGGAAAATGTAAATCTAATTAAAACCTATAAAATAGAGATTAGCTAAACAAACCACACATTCCCAAGCATGTATATAAACAAATTGGATTTAGCACCCCACACATGGGTAACCAAGTCAACATGGCCTATTTTGAATTATGCTTAAGGGTATAAGCAACCCACATAGAAAAAGCAGTTACATTTTTATTACAGCACCCCTTAAGCACAATCCCCTCTAGTAGACAATGATTAGACTAAATCATTCTACCATTCATTCTATGCACATACACCCTAACATCCAGACTAAAACATCACATCATAAAACAAAAGTAAGCATCAACCCATGCACCGCCCTAACATAGGACTAGAAGTGGTGACTTAGCCTAATGTGTGTATCATGTAAGGTTTGTGTGGTATGCTTAGCTAAGCTTTAAGGTTAAGATTTTCTAAGTTTGAATAGGTTCAACTTAGAAGGGTGGTCTCATTTAAGTTATTTAGTTTATATGGGTTAATTTTATTTGGTATTTTGGTTTGGTTTAAGTGAATCCTACAGTTAATTACTAAGTTTTAAAGAGATGGAAAAGAGAAGAGAACTTCCCTTTCCTTCCCTACCTTGAGTAATTTTCAAAGTGGACTCATATTTGATTTTGTTTAGTGAATGTTTTATCATGCATTTTAATTAATCTTAAGTTTAGATTTTCTCTAAAAAAACCTATTCAAAAAAAGGCATTTAAGATTTAGTAAAGTGAATTACTATCACAAAACACAACATTTTATTTCTTTCCCACATGTGGATCATGCACATGAATGAATTCTAAGTATATCTATACATGCGATGCAAGTATTTAGCACACCTTATTAATGAATGCTAAAAGAGTTTGCTTAAGGAAACTTGGAATTTTTCATGTGTGCATGATTTTGTTAAGTAGAAGAGAGTGATTCTTTTATCCAATTTTAATATGCACATTTACAAATATAGAAGACAGAAGTGAGTACAATGTCATTACTAACCAGGAGAGTAAGGTACAAGACCTACTTAGGGCTCCTTAAAGCCTCGCAACCCCGGAGTTGTCTACACTAATATACTACTTTTTTTAAATGCATGTGCATGTACAAAAAGAAATGCATGGAAAGATAATGCTAAGAGAGTTACTTAAGAAAATTTGATTGCTTTATGATGCATGATTTTCATATCCATTTTTCACATGCACACATGTATGTATGAAAGGCATACGTGAGTACGGTGCTATTGTTAACTAGGTGTGTAAAGTACAACTTAAGTCTACTTAAATCCACAAAACTCTGTGGTTTTCTAGACTAATATACCATTTTCCTTAAATACAAGCATGTGTACAAAAGAAATGAATGGAAAAGAAAGATACAAAAGTTTGTATTTATTTATTTGATTTGTTTATGCAATTTATATGTGTAGGTGTGGATGTCCTTCTTTAAGTAATAGCATATGAATGAATAGAAATAGAGTTAGGCAAGTGTTATGTTCTTTTCAAATGAACTACATACTTTGCCAAATCCTATTCAAAATTATGCAAAAAAGAAAAGAGAAGGAAACGTACACTATGCACATCTTCATATTTATATCCACATGCAAGCTTATAAATAATTATAAGTAGCACAATTTCAATTTTAGGTATTTTATTTATAGATTTTGAAAATAATTTTGAATTTAATAGTGATAGTATCCACACATATTTTTACTTTAGCCAAAACATGCAATTTGACATAAAAAAAATATTTCATTTTTAAATTTGATTTTAGAAAAGCGTGAATGTATGAAACCCATATGACATATATATATTTAGCATGCTAGAAAAGAAATAAAGCGATGGAAGCATGTAATTTCATTCACTCTAATTAATTCTTAAAAATAATCTTATGAAGTAAGATCATTTAAAGAGAATCAAATGTTGTTTAGAGAGACTTTCATTTTGTTTTGAGTGTGATTTGAATTAGGAAAGTGTGAGAAGATTTGCTAGTCCTTACCCATTGCCACATATGTGTATTTTACTTTAAGTTTTAGGTGATTAGATTAATTTTATGCTTTGGTTAGTTTAATGTGTAGATTAAGTTCATTAATTACTACCACTTTAACATATTTAATCAAATAATTATGAGCCAATGTATAACATAAAACTACAAGAAATTTAAATCGAATGCATCCTAGGAAAGAAAGGTGCCTGATGCAATTGGCTCACAATTAATGATTTATTAAGCTAAAGGATTTAATTTAAGTACTTTCATAACCCTTCCCACACATATGGGCTAAGTATGATTTCCTTAAGTACTTATTGAACACACCTAAGCATCTACTCAAGAAGGATTGATTAAGTTTTAGATTAATTTTGGTTTTGAGAATTTGATTTGATTAATTAAGTAGTTGATTAGTGGATTAACCCTTAATTAGATTTAGAATTAAGGAAGAAAGGGGGTTTAGGGAATAGCTTAAGGAAAATATCCCAAAACCATTCCATAAACATCCTAATCACTTAAATAATGTTTAATTATCTTAATCAATGAATTAAATTACTATTCACATGCTTAATTAACATTAATTACATTAAGAGAGTGATTAGGGGTTCATTAATTAATTTTCATGATTAACATATTAATAATTTCCAAGAAAATTAGGGGAAGCAGAAGTCATCTCACTAAATATGCTTGACAAACTTGGAATTAATTAATGAAGTCATTATGGAGTAATTAGGATTACTAAGTTTTCACAAATATCCTAATTAAGGAAAATCTACTACTCAAACTCAATTAGAAACAATTCTATTGGATTCTCCTCTCAAATATCTTTAAAATGAACTCGAGTTTGTATTTTTGGATTTTTTTTTTTTTTGTATAATTAGTTATGAATTTAGAAAGTTTCATTTGATTTAAGTGATTTTAATGAACTCCTATTAATTTATTATATTAAATCAAATCATTTGACACTCAAAATTCAATATTTTTAAATCCAAAGGTCATTTTGACTTGAAATTTTTTTATTCGGTTTGTTTTAAAATCAATTTTAATCTCTGAAAATTTCAACTTAATCTCACATGTATTTTTGGTTTAATTAAACAATTTTGATTTTTACTAAAATTGAAATTAAGCTCAAAATATTCTGTAAAATTTAGGGATTTTGGGTTTATTGGATTCTTCTTAAAAATGCAAATCCAATGAGCCCTTTTTTGTAATATTTCATTAAGTATTTAATTTTCTATGAATTTTTGAAGTTTTAGGTGATTTAAAGTAATTATTTAAATCAAAAAATTAGAATTTTGAATTTAGCACATTTAGCGCACCACTCGGTGCTGACATGGCAACACGGTGCCATGCGGATTCGTGCGATTGGCACGCAGTGCCGCTTCAACCATTTGGGCAGAAAGAACAGGTCAACGTAGCGAGAGTGACCCGCGGTTTGCTCTAGACCATCCGATCGCAAATCGGATGGTCCATATATCATCGTCGTCGGATGGTCCATATCGATTACATAATCTAAGCCGTGGATCACTTGATGCATGATTTGCCATCCCATCACGTGAACTATGCGATGGATGTTATAATAAGCGATCCAAAAGCCCTTGCGTGCATCGATCCCATGCACCGTGAGATCAGATGGTGGCTGCTACTCATCGGCGATGAACACTAAAATCTTAGGGGTTTTTTTGAAAAAAATGAAGGATTCTAAGTAAAAACTTATCCAAATGGCTCATTTTTGTACCGATTCACACCAGAAAAATTCTATTTTCTAATTGGGATGATTTAAAATAAAAAATGTGGGATTATCTAGGGTAGATTCCTAAGAAAAAATATGTAAAAACCATCACAAAAAGAGGGATCTTGTGGTCGGCTACAGTTTTTGAAGGTTTCCTCACCGGGGATGATTTTTGGTGGCGGTGATTACTCAAGCGTGCTGTTGAGTGAGGGAAGAAGCTTTGGATTGAGCTTAGATCCTTGCCTTCACATTGAAACGAAGTTTCCTCCGATGATGACCATTTCCTCATCGAAATCCACTTAGTTTTGAAGTATTTTTCTCCAAAATGAAGTGGATTGCCAATGGCTTTGAGAGCTTTAGGAGAGGGAGAATGAGAGGAATGGGTGTTTTCTTCAGCGTCTAAAGCCTTGGAATCAAAAGTGAATGAAAATCAACCTTTTGTTTAAATTCTTGGCTCCAAACTCATGTCATTTGGCTTGGGGTTGTTGAGAATGGAAGAGAATCATCCTAGGTGGCTCCCTATGGTTGGCTAAGGCATGGAAAGTAGGCACATGAAGGACAAATGGGTGTCTAGCCAAGGGGAGGTGAGAGTCCTTCATGCCAAGTGTTCCAATGGGAGAAGTGAGTGATTTCACCTCCCCATGAGTCATGGCCCCAACCATTCCTTGGGGAAAATCGTCCTTGGTACCTTTGTGGACCATTAGATGAGTGTCAAGTTGCCAAGAAAGATAAATGACCACTTGGGAAAGTGTCTTTTCTCATGGGATGCCCTTGTCCCATGCCATAGTGGTCATTTAGCATTGAATTTAATTTGGGCAGATTTGAAATGATTCAAAAGTAAGTTGGACCAAATTTTATGTTATTTTAAGTTCATTTGGTTTAATTTGGGTTAATTTGACCCATTTGGGTCAAATCGGGTCAAAATGAGTTAGGTTGATCAATTGGTCAAATTGGGTCAAACCAAGAGTTGGGTCAAGTTCAAATGACTACTTGGAGTATATTGGTTCAATTGGTTTCAATTAATTTAATTTATAGTTTGGCCAATTTGATCCTTTAGGTCAATTTGGGCTAAGTTAACCAATTTGACCCAATTGACCAAATTTGACCAAATTGGCTTGAATCATGATTTAGTTTGGGTTTGGTTGATCATTTGAAATATATTGTAGGCTTTGGTTTGAATTAATTTTGGTTTGGTTTAATTTCAAGTTGATTTGACCTTTTAGGTCAAGTTGAGTTCATGATCAGTTGGGCTAGGTTAGGTCTAGTTGGCCAATTGGTTAAATTGGGTTTAATTGAGGCTTTGGTCAAGTTTAATAATCAGTTTGGAGTGAACTTGAGCCATTGGTTGCAATCAATTTAGTTTTGATTGCAATTTGGCTAGTTTGGGTTCATGTGGGTTAAAGGGTTGACTTGGTCAACATGCTTGGTTGACTTAGTTTGACCCAATTCATGACAATTGATTAACCAATGATAATCAACAAACATGACATGAAATTTAACTTTCATTTGAATTGATCTAGATTTTGATTAATGTTGGTCAAATTGGCCACTTTAGGTCAAGTGAGCCAATTGAATTTAATTGGCTTGATCAAGGCTTGATTCAAGTTTGGTTGAACTCACATATGTATTTATGATTGAAATATAAATCCATTTGCAAGAGATTTGGAGTCAAATGGGTTTTGATTCATTTATCATTTTCAAAGGATGAACATGAGTTTGACTTGGGTTTGATTTTTGAATTTAGTTTTGGTTTGAGGATTGAGGTTTATGTTTATATTTGGATTCATGATTGAAGAATTGATTAAATCATGAAGAAAAATCAAAGTTTTGGCTTGATTTTAGTTTGATTTGGCTAAGTTCAAGAATTTGACTTAAAAGGCTTAGGTTAGATTTTGGAATTTGAGTTTGAGTTTTGAATTTGGTTTTGGATATTTGAATTTATAATTCATTTATATTTGTGACTATAAATGATAATATAATTGGGTTATGAGAAAATTTTTTGAATTTGAAGTGATTTGGATTTTATTTTGAGTTGAAGTTGATATGAGTTTGGAGTTGATTTGAATTTGACTTGAAGGAAGGAAGTGAGGAGTTGGTTCAAGCGATAGAGTAGGAAAATTTTTCAACACCCTAAGGCATGACCTAATCCTATGGCTAACTATTCTAAGTCTTTAGGGCTAGGTTGAGTGTCCACCTAATCACTAGATGTGTCTTAAGACTAAAGAACTCTTAAAGTCTAAGAGAAGTCCTATGTCTAAGATGGAGGGGTTGAGAGCTCATCCTAAAAATTAGGTCAACAAAGGGCGCCCAATAGGTGTGGTGTGATTGACAAGGAACATCGCACGTATTGGTGTTGACTGAAATGATCAACAACACTGAACGATCACAAGCACTAATAGAGACAATCTACTCTTAACCTGAGGTGTAAAAGGAATCCAGAGCTTAGTGCAATGTGGCTTTACTCATGTAAAAGACATAAGAGCTGGAAGGTGGAATCCACTAGATAGAGTATGTGAACCTTTCACTAGGGAAACAGTTAAAATCATCCACAAGGGATGAGAGGTTTGATTTGATTTGAGTCTTGCTAGGAGAAATTTGATTTGAGCTATTAAGTTCCTGGGGAAGAGGGTTGAATTTGTTTCTATTTATTATTTATTTAATTGTGTTTGTTTTGACTCCAGTGGTGATAGAAAAGTGGACTTTCCACTAGGGAGGCAAGTTCAAGTCATCCACAAGGGAGGGGTTGTGAAATCCAATGAGGGATTAGAATTCTAAGTCTGTTGGGAAGCTAGAAAAATTTGCATCTCACTGAGGAGGAGCAAAAGATCTAATTTGGATTAATTGATTATTTTTGTTTTGTTTATTTTACTCCACTAAGTGAGGAGGGTTTAATTTATTTTAGATTTTTAATTTTGGATCTTGAAATAGACTCTGTTGGTTTAAGATGGATCGTACTGAGTAGGAGCCATGGAGGCCTAGACCTAACTCAGATTTACCAATCCAATCTACGAAACACATAGTAGAACTAACCAACCAAAGGGGTGTCATTCGGTGTGCAGGAACTGTACTAGGAAGAAAGCATAGTAGACTTACATCCTCCAAAGTAGGGACCAATTGCTAGGGTGATCTATTGGCAAAGTAATAGATTGAACCCAACCTAGGGCTGACTATTGAGTGAATGCCACTGGGAGACTTAGATCAACTCAAGGATAGTGAATATTAATTTCATTTTTTAGATTTATTTTGATGAATTTCATTTGTTTATGATGGATCATACTAAGAAGAAGCTTATATCAACCTAGACCTATCTTAAATTTACTAAACCAAAGGGAATATCTTCTCGACCGATGGGAGAACTATCCAACCAAAAAAGTGCCTTTCGGTTTGCAATGATCAATTGAAGGGAGGAAACCTCGGGGAGTCACATCTTCCACTACAAAAAACCACTAGGTGATCGATTGCTTTGGGCAACAAGTTGATCTTGAACTAGGTTGCCGCTTTGCGATAATCATGCTAGAAAAAAAATGCATCATAGTCTTACATCTTTCAAAGCAGAATGACTACCGGGGTAACCTACTTGTAGAAAAATAGATTGAACCTGACCTAAGGGAGACTACAGAGTGAGTACTCTGACTCAGAGATTTATTTCAACTCAGGTAGTCACGCAATTCTTATAGGGGGTTTTGCTGACACTGCCCTAAAGATAGGATGCCTACTTGGGAAAAGGACCCTTTGGGAACTTGAATTCCTAATCCACATGCGAATTAAATTTTTTTATTTTGTTTAGTTTGTTTACCACAAACCCTGTTAGTTTGCGAAGGTTCAAATTGAGAAGGAGCTTATATTAGCCTATCTCAAATTTACTGAACCAAGAGAGAACTTGTGCATCCGCTAAACAAATTCTCCTACCACAAGGGTGGCTACTAGGAAAGGGGGACTACCCAATCCAAAAGTAACCCAGTAGTGTCTGCGTCGTGAACGTGATCCAAATAGAATGCCAGCAGGGAGAGGGGCCGCTAAGGGCTTAATCTGAAACCCTGGAAAAGCTGACATGGTTAGTCATATATCAAATAAGTATTCGGTGGCCAACTCAAGTAGAAAGTATGGGGACTCACATCTGCCAAGAGTGGTGTATCCACCGGGTGAGTCAGTCGACATAGCGACGCCCAACCTAAGGTGCCTCGGTTTGATAATTAGCCTAAGAAGAAAGCTCGGGGACTCACATCCTCTTATAGCAGAACTGATTATTGGGATAGTCTGTCATCGGCTCGATAGGTGCTATCCGACCTAGGATGACTACGGAGTGAATGCTACTAGAGGACTTATCCTAGATCTCAAATATACACAACCTAGTTAGATCATGTTAGGAAGAAAGAGCTGGGACTCACATCCTTCAGTAAATGACCACTGGGGTGACATACTTGTGAGGTAGCATGTAGACCCGACCTAGAGCAGCTAATGAGTGAGAGCCACATGGGGCTTGCTCCCACATCAAAGTATCCCGAGACAAAAGATATGTATTTATTTATTTTCTTATGTTAAAGTGAATAGGACATCACTTGAAACATGCTTGGGGAATTTGATGAAATGGTGCCCCGAATGACAACCGAAAATTCCCACTAAGAGAGGATGCCGCTTAGGTTCCCTTATACTTATAATTATGCTGATCAAAATAGGATGCCTCTTGGGTTCTCTTAAATCTATTTTAATAGCACCGAGATTGTGTTTGTGTTGTGAAAGAGGGATATGATGCCATTGGGGACTCTTACAACTACGCTAAACACTTCACGACGGATTCGCAAGATAAGCAAACAACACTTTGAAAGAAGAGAATATTTTGATGAAATGGGATCAAATTTTTTACTGATTAATGGAATTATTTTCAAACACAATTTATTTCATGGGTAATATTTCTTTAGATAGAGCCCATTAATTGGAAGTATCTCGTGTTCTCTTTTAATCAATGAGCCAATAAGATCCTCCTTGGTAGGCCTTCTCTATGACATAGGGGCCTTCCCAAGTGAGTTCAAACTTGCCTCCCATCTTTTGATGGGCAACAATTGGTCTCCTAAGGACTAACACAAGTTCTCCTACTCAAAAAGACCTAGGGCGGACCAGCTTGTTGTGAGCTTGAATAATTTTGGCCTTGTAAAACTCGAAGTTCTGGCACGCTCGTAGGCGACTCTCCACCAAACCTTCAACCTCTTCTAATCGCAACTTTGCATTATGCTCTATAGTGATCTTGCCACCCAATGTTATCTTTAGCGATGAGAGTTGAACTTCTAAAGGTAGAATAGCTTCAGACCCATACACTAAGGAAAATGAAATAGATTGAGTTGGAGTTCGGTATGTGGTGCAGTAGGCCCACAAGATTTCAACCAACTGCTCGTTCCACTACTACTTGTTCTGTCAAGAGTCTTCTTTAGTATTTGGATGAGAGTTTTGTTGAATGCTTCAGCCAAGCCATTTGCTCTGGAGTAGTAGATGGTGAAGTATCTCTAATATATACCATGTCTTCTGGCAAAGTTATTGATTTTAGTGTTTTTGAATGTAGTACCATTATCAGATATAATTCATCGAGGCACCCTGAACCTATATATGATATGGTTCCTGAAAAATTGAAGCACATGCTAAGTTGTGACCTCTCTGAGTGAGATTGCCTCTACCCACTTGGAAAAGTAATCGGTGGCAGTTAAGATGAACCGATGACCCTTAGACTAAGGAGGATCAATTAGACTAATAATATTGGTGCCCAACACTCGAATGGCCATGAAGCCATTATAGGGTGTAGAATATTAGGTGGTTGATGTAAGACCACACAGTGTACCTGACACTGATAGCATATCCTAGCTACATCCATGCAGTCTGTAATCATCGAAGGCCAGTAGTATCCTAGTCTCTTGATCTTGATCTTCATCTTTGGATTGGATTGATGTGCTCTACATAGACCTGAATGTACCTCAATTACAATGCCATGGGCTTCGTGTTTGTCTAAACAAAGTAACCACATCTGGTCAAAGGAGCGTCGGTATAGGGTGACATCAACGAGAGCATAGAAGAGAGCTCTCTATTTCACCTGATGAGCTTGTGACTTTTCTTGAGGTAGTTTGCCAGTGTCCAAATAGTCTATGAATGGTTGCCTCCAATCCATCTCCTTATCCTTATAAGCAACGAAAACCTCTCCTTCAAGAGAAAGTCTCTCGATGAGTTCAGCATCAATAAGGGATAGGACTTGTTTATTTTGGACCCTTATTGAAATGGACTCATCTTCCAGACATGCCAATTCTTTGGCAAGGTTAGCCAAAGCATCTGCTACTGCATTCTCTCCGGGAACCTTGTAGATGGTAACTTAAGGGATTTGGACCAACAGCTTCATGGTATACTCATGGTAATGATGAAGCTTGTGTTTGAGAACCTTTTAGGACCCAACAATCTAATTGATGACCAACTAAGAATCCCCAAAGATGTTAATGCTCTTAACATTAATAGTGATGGCTAACTCCAGACTAACAATCAAAGCCTCATACTAAGATTCGTTGTTGGTGGAGGGGTTAGAAAGATAGTATGAGAATCTTATCACATCGCAGTCTAGAGTTAGGAGAACTATTCTTACCCCTGTCTTTCCTAGAAGAGAAGATCGTGGTGCTTACCCTTTATGAAAAGAAGCTGCACCATCAAAATACATCTCCTAATGGTGATTGTTAACCTCCCCTAAGTTCATGATTTGTTCATCAAGGAGATTGCAAGAAGTGGGTGTGGTGCTAAGAAATCCACTAGTGCTTGTCCTTTTACTGCACAGAGGGGTACGAATATAATATCAAACTGTGAGAGGATCATGGACCATGGTGCCAAACATCCGGATAGCATTGCCCATGTTATGAGATACTGCAGTGGATTAGTTATGGAAATCAAGTTCACCTTATGAGAAAGCATATAGTGTCGTAGCTTTTGAGAGGCAAAGATCAAAGCTAGGCAATGTTTCTCAATAGGTGGATAGTTCCCAGAGAATTACGATGACTAAGGTAGTTGAGAGCACTTCTTTCCCTTCATCATTGGCTTGGGCTAACAAAGTGCTGAGAGTGTCGTTCAATGCAGTAGTGTAGAGGATGAGTGGTCTGCCCGGGATTGAGGCTGCTAGAACTTGTGGCTTCACCAAATATTGCTTGATATCTTCAAAGGTATGTTGACACTTGTCAAGCCACTTGAACTTGGCATTTTTTTTGATAAGTGCTGAGAATGGCTTGCATCTCCCTGATAGGTTGGAAATAAAGCATCTTAGATACGCCAGCCATCCTTGGAAGGATCTTAGTTGAGGTAAACTCTTAGGCTATGGCATTTCTAAGATAGCTTTAATCTTTTCTAGATCTATTTCTATTCCCCGGTGTCAGATAATAAGCCCAAAGAATTTCTCTGAAGCTACTCCGAATGCACACTTCAGGAGATTCATTTTGAGGTTATATTATCTTAACTGTTCAAAATCAACTCTCAAGTCAAAGAGATTGTCTTCCTTTTCTCTACTCTTGACAACTAGATCATCAACATAACACTTAACCTGATGATGGATGAGTTTGATGAAGATCTGAGTCATGGCCCGTTGGTATGTAGTACCAATATTTTTAAGGACGAAAGGCATGACCCTATAACAATAGATTTTGATCGGGGTTCGAAAAGCAGTGTTTCTTTCATCCTTGGGGGCCATCTTGATTTGGTTATAGGCACATGACCCATCCATAAAAGAGAAAACTACATGCGATGAGGTGATGTCCACCATTAATTCTGGTATAGGAAGAGAAAGCTCATCCTTAGGACATGCCTTATTTAAGTCCCTAAAATTAATGCATATGCAAATTTGGTCATTCTTCTTCTTAACTGGTACGACATTGGCTAACTAGGTAGGATATTTTTCTTCCTTGATGAAACGAGCATCGATCAGTTCCTTCACTTCAAAAATGACCCATTGTTCAATATCTAATTGCATGCATCTAGGAGCTTGCTTGATAGGGTTAGCGCTAAGATCTATTGCTAGCTTATGGACTATTATGTCAGGAGATAATCTAGGCATCTCTTCATAACTTCATGCAAAGCAGTCTTTAAACTAAGTCAATAGCCTAACTAAGTCATTGGTTTCTTCTTCATTCAGCAACGAACTGTTGTATGTCAGGCATAGATTTTCTTCTATTCTGAGATTGATTTTTTTAAGCTTGTCAATCATTGAATGGATCTCCTCTTCAAATTATGGTAGTGAATCTTTGATTTAAAGATCATCTGGATTATCTGAGGTTTCTAAACACACATTCTCATAAGAGTTGGTGTTGTGTGAAAAGAGCCTATCAGACTCCAAATGATTGGTAACAACTAAGTAGTAATTGTCATCAACCCATTGTACCAAATCATAATCCTGCTCTTGATTGTGCTTCCCTGCCTATATTGTTCCACAGCTTTTCAAAATACTATGATCTGTACCTGGACTATGTATGAGGAACCAAACTTTTTTTTATAAGATTATGAACACAAGGCGAGTAGAAGTCAAATGGTAATTCCATTAATTCTTTATATGAACTCTCCTCAAGTTCTACATCAACTTCAGGACTTGAAAAGGATGATCCCAAAAAGAATCTCTTTGGCTTCATATCACTACAAGACTTAGGGGCTTCCTTAACTAATAAACCTTCAACTTTTTGGGGTGAAAGTGAGGTTATAGTTAACGTTCCCAACTGTATAGTTTTTACGATTTGAATACTTTACTTTGTCCGAAGCCCGCCTTTGTCGATGTCTGGCTCAAGTGTCACCTCCAATGAAACTGCTGAGAGGGGTTGGCAGGTATGCTAATCACATTAGACTCATCCTTCATGGATTCTAAGTCTATGTGAACATTAGGGGTACTCCTATGAATTGTAACATAACTCTTGTTGGCTGATGGCCAACCATGGGGTCTTCCACCTCTTGAACTGCCTCTATTTTTACCTCTCCATCTACTTGGTAGAGGTTGGGTCATCCTACCCACATGTCCATATGAAAGAATGAACTGTGGGAGGAATGTGATATGCGGATATATTTCTTCTTCAATTCCCCTTTCTTGTTCACTTGGATTTTCATTTTTCTTTTCTTTTTCTTTTGGCTTTTCTCTTTCTTCATTTTCTTTTTCTTTTTCTTTTGAATTTGAGTTTTGTCCAAGTTCACGAGAAAGGGTGTTTTGAGAAAGATAATGGGTCGCATCCTCAAATATCTCAACATCTCTAATTGAAAATGGCTTTTCATCTCCTTTCATACAATACTCAGTCTCATCCTTCCTGAACTTGATGCACTGATAGAGGCAGGATGGAATTATCTTATTCTGATGTATCTAAGGCCTGTCGAGCAAAGAGATGAATGTAGTATTCGAATCAATTATGTAAAACTTGGCTTCAGTCTTCCAGTCAACTATCTCTAAAGGTAACAGTATGGAACTTGAAGCTCGCTTGCCTTGTTCATTGAATCCTCTCAACATCATCCGATCTCCTTGGAGTGTGGAGATGTTGATCTTCAAAAACACAAGGGTCTTTAGGCTCATAATGTTCACCAATGCACCTGGATCAATGATAACTCTGGTAAGTTTGAATCTGCTCATGTCAACTGTAATACAGATAAGATGGTTGTGCTCGAAGTCCCCCAAAAGAAGGTCTTCATATGTGAAAGTGATCCACTGAGCTTCTCTGGAATAATGTACCTCCTCACTAATAGCGTTCAGCTAAGCTAAGCATATCTCAGGATCAAAGCAAGCCTTGATTAATGATTCCCTCATCTCTTTGGATAAGACAAGGGCATCATATATACTTAGCTTCGATGGAAACTTTCTTAGATGAGAGAGGACATTGTTGATGTAGAACATTGTGAGGATCCAAAAATGAAAGCTCAAGGTCCATTTACAAGATCTCAAGCTAAAGCCTAAGAAAATTCAAGAGAAAGAAGAAGGCTTACATTAGCCTAAGGCCCATTTTATGATTTCAACTTTTTTATTTATGTAATTTTTAATTTCCTTCTAGAAAATCCATGTTTAAAATTTTTCATTTAAAAATTCAAAGCATGACATGTGAGGTGGTTGAATCCATATAAATAATAGCATGTGAAATGGGTGGATAGCATAAAATACCGAGGCAATTTAATACTTCACATTAATTGGCCACCCACCTTTCCCTCCATATTTTGAATTCTTTTCTTTCGAAAGATGCTTGTAATGGCTATAAATAGCCCATCTTACTAGAATGAAGGAGATCTTTTGGCAATTACAAATTATTAAGTTATTCTTATGGTTTGAGAGCTTGGTGGCCAAAGCTTGGCAATCCTTAGTGGGACTACTAGTTATCCAACATATCTTCTTCCCTCACCTCCAATACTCATGTTCTCTCAATCTCATCAAAAGAAAGAACGCTCACTTCCATCCATTGTAGTCCACCTTGGGCTGATTCTCCACAAGCATATCCAAGGGTGGAGCATCCTATGGAGGGGCTTCTTGATCCTCTAAACTAATGACTTCTTTCCCCTATCTTGAGGTGCTACCTTAGGAGGTAGAACCTTGCCACTATGGAGGTTGACTTCAGCGATCTCTTGTGGTAGGTAATGGAAGATTCTACCTGCATGTCAAGATCACCAATAGCTTATCCTATGGGACCCTCAGAATTGGACAATTCTAAGTATATCTCAAGAGGTGAACTTGTAGTATTCAGAGTAGGAAAATCCAACTCTAAATCAGAGATGTTATTTTAGACTTGAAGAGTTATTTAGAATACATTTAGAAAACTCAGTGACACATATATTGCTTTATTCTTCAATTTCTATAGAGGTACAAGTATCTAGTAGAAGAATAACTAGATGAAATAGTGGTAACTTTGTTAGTAATAGCTTCTACGGTGGACTGAGGCTAGACTAGGTTGGTTTTCTGGGTTATCCGGGCACATGTTACTACTGCTGCTGCTGAGCTCCCTCTTTCCTTGAGTTGGCTCTCGTAACTTGCAAACCTTTCTTGATGTTAGAGATTTAAGCTGAATCAGGCACATATAAGGAAGTTTCTTGATTTTCGAGATAATTTTCTTAGAGGTTTTGGATAAAGAGATATCCCAACCTTCTTTGGTTTTGGAAGGATTGCAGTTATCCCTAAGGATTACCCTAATAGAACTGGATGCGATGTTCAAGCCAGTCTTGAAGCTATGTTCAAGCCAGTCCTTGAATGTAAAGCAATCCTTCAAAATATGACCTAGCATGCGATGTTAGGGGCAAAGTTAGGATCATTACTTTTGCTCACTTCCTCCAGCCTTTTAGGTTTGGGTAGCTGAAAGTCATATTTTTTAAGAGATTCTTAAAGATTTTCCTAACTACCTCACTCTTAAATGAATATGGGTTTTTTAGTTTATCCATAAGAGTATGTGGAAGGTAGCTACCTAGCTGTGGGTATGTGTACTGCTGATGATGATGATGTGGCTGAGGAGGAGGTAGTGCAAGCCATGGAGGTTGCTATGGCTAGGGCTGGCTCGGTGGTGGTATCAAACTGCTTTCTAGCTGGCTGTTTCCCCTTATCTACTACTATCACTGCCCCGAGCTTCTTCTCATATATCTTTTGCGGCTTTGGCTTTGTTGGTAGATTTGGAAAATGTAACTATTTGGCTTCTCCTTGTAAGCTACCCGCCTTGTTGATTAATTTCTCAAAAGTTTTGATGGTGGCATTTTCCATACTCAAACTATGCCATGAATGTAATCAACAAGGGACTCACCATAGTTTTGTTGAGCCACAACAAGATTGTCAACAATGACCCTTTGCTGAGCTCCAACAAACCTCTTGATGAAGAGTTGCCCCAACTCAACAAAAGTCATTATTGAACTATTGGGAAGTTCAGCATATCAATCAAAAGCTATCCCTGCTAAGCTACTGATGAAGAGATGGAAGAGTAAAGCATCACTAGCACCATGGTTGCAACAACTAGCTTTAAAATGTGTGATGTTCTACCTCGGGTTCCCACTACCATGAAAACCCTTAAGATATTAGATTGCATCAAATTCCTCTGGGTAGGGTCTACCCTTTGGAACTAAAGATCCTTCTCAGGCTCAAGCCAAAGCTTCCTTCACCGCCAACCATGGACTTGATATCCTTTTCTGTATGGAGGTACTATCCCTTCCTATTCATGCTGGTGTTACCTTGCTCTACTAGAGAAGAAGCCTTGGTTGGGTCCAAGACATGAACCAACTCTAGTTGACTAGTCTCAACTGTGGTAGGATGAACTGGTTAGGATTGGTTTTGTAATATTAAGATAGCTGCTAACAGATCTTCAAGCCTCTTTTCCATCCTTTCTATCTTTTCATCCTTTTGTTTGATCTGTGTTAGGAGGTGTTGGGTTGAGTGGTTGTGTCTTCCTGTTCAAGCTCAACACTTTCCATAGTCTGATGCTCTCTGAGGAGAGATCCCCTGGTATCTACCATGCAAACCCCTGCCGAGTCTCCCAACAAATCATCTTCGTTGGGATCAAAGCTGATCCTTTCCTCATCAGACCAATCATATCCTATTATCTCCTTCTTTTCATGAAATAGTGAGCTACTATGTCATCTAAAGAATGATCTATTGAGACTGGCACAAATGCTTTCGGCTGATCGATGGTGGGATCCACATCATGTACTATGAGGCACCGGACCTCTCTTGCTGCTGAAGAATCAATCTTATGAGGATTGTACTCACTAAAAGAGACACACACCATCGACTTTCAAAGGGGTGACACACCTAGGAGGTTCTACAATCATGGGTGCAACTGCACTATCATCTCCTCCCTCTGCAAATGCTGCCACCATCTATATTTTCTGCTGAACTAGTGGTGTTGGTGAAGGGACGACCACTATGCTTCGGGGTCACCATTCCCTCTACACCACAACTGGGGCAGAAGGTCAAACAGGAGAGCTCAGCCTCACCACAGTAATTGGTGTAGATGGAATAGGATCCCTCGGCCATAGCCGGATTACCAACGGGGTACGCTTCTCCTAGAATGTGGCCTTCATGGCCTTCGGTGGAACTGGAGATGCTGCAACGTGAATGGGTGATGGTGGATGGGAGGGGGGGTAGTGTGGTGTGGTGGAGACACCACCGACTCTCTCAGGATAGATACCCTCTTCCAATGATGGGTCATCCTTGTAATTAAGATACTATCTATATGATCGATGTGGGTAGCATCGTCGTGGAAATCAATGAGTGTGAAGACTGCTGACCGATCAAACCTCCTCCTCTCTCTACTAGTGATATGTACTAAAGTGCAGGCCTCTCGCCCTCTCCTATCATAGTGTTTCCCACGATGTGGGAATGACATCTCAAATTGAACCGAGCACGTGACTCGACGTCTATAAGCTCGCCAACCCGCAAAGAACCGGTGGAGGCCCCACCTCCTGCTCGCTAATGGGGTTCTTCGAACCACCTATAGAGGTGAAGTGGGGATCCTCCTAGTATCCTCTCTATCAGACTCGGAGAGAGGATGGAATGGGTTTCACTATAACCAGATCATTAGAGTGGTACCTCCTCCACAACTGACCACATAGTGGCCTCCATCTCCCTAGCAATACGCATATGATACCGTTTAATCATGCGATTTTTATTTCTCCTCTAAGTCCTGGTAGGGTGAGTGGAGTAAGAACTAGACCCAACCTCAAAGGCTGGGGAGGCAATCTCTGGGCTCAAAGGAGCCTTACCCTTAGAGGGTGCCAATGAGTGGGTGCTAGCCCTTACTGGGGCAGCACAAGAAACCATGGGGCACGCAAGTGCTATCACAGTCACTAGTACTACTGGAACTGATGGGACTACCACTACTTTCCTCTTTAATGAGGGGATGTCGAAAAAACATACATACACCCTAACATCCAGACTAAAATATCACATCACAAAATAAAAGCAAACATCAAATCATGCACCACCCTAACATAAGACTAGAAGTGGTGACTTAGCCTAATGTGTGTGCCATGTAAGGTTTGTGTGGTACGCTTAGCTAGGCTTTAAAGTTAGGATTTTCTAAGTGTGAACATGTTCAACTTAGAAGGGTGGTCCCATTTAAGTTATTTAGTTGATATGAGTTAATTTTATTTAGTTTTTTTGTTTGGTTTAAGTGAATCCTACAGTTAATTACTAAGTTTTAAAGATATGGAAAAGAGAAGAGAACTTCCCTTTCCTTCCCTACCTTGAGTAATTTTCAAAGTGGATTCATATTTGATTTTGTTTAGTGAATGTTTTATTATGCATTTTAATTAATCCTAAGTTTAGATTTTCTCTAAACAAACCTATTAAAAAAAAGGAATTTAAGATTTAGTAAAGTGAATTACTATCATAAAACACACAACAATTTATTTCTTTCCAACATATGTATCATGCACATGAATAAATCCTAAGCATATTTACACATGCGATGCAAGTATTTAGCACACCTTAATAATGAATGCTAATAGAGGTTGCTTAAGGAAACTTGAAATGTTTCATCTATGCATGATTTTATTAAGTAGAGAGTGATTCTTTTATCCAATTTTAATATGCATATTTACAAGTATAAAAGACATAAGTGAGTATGACGCCATTGTTAACCAGTGTAACAAGACCTACTTAGGGCTACTTAAAACCTCGCAATCCTAGGGTTGTCCAGACTGATATACCACTTTTCTTAAATACATGTGCATGTATAAAAAGAAATGCGTGGAAAGTGAATGCTAAAAGTGAGTTACTTAAGGAAATTTGAATGCTTTATGATGCATGATTTTTATTAGGTAGTAAAGAGATTTTCCTATCCATTTTTTACATGCACACATGTATGTATGAAAGGCATAAGTTAGTACGGCACCATTGTTAACCATGGGTGTAAAGTACAAGACCTACTTAGGGCTACTTAAAGCCTTGCAACCCAGGTTGTTCATACTAATATACTTTCCTTAAATATAAGCATGTGTACAAAAGAAATTAATAGAAAAGAAAGATAAAAAAGTTTGTCTTAACACAAGCATGTACAAAAGAAATTAATGGAAAAGAAAGATAAAAAAGTTTGTATTTATTTATTTGATTATTTATGCAATTTATATATGTAGGTATGGAAGTCTTCTTTAAGTAATAGCATAGGAATGAATAGGAATGGAGTTAGGCAAATTTTATGTTCTTTTCAAATGAACTACATGCTTTGCCAAATCCTATTCAAAACTATGCTAAAAGAAAAAAGTAGGAAAAGTACACTATGCACATCTTCATATTTATATCCACATGCAAGCTTATAAATAATTATAAGTAGCACACTTTCAATTTTAGGTATTTGATTTATAGATTTTGAAAAAAAGTTTTGAATTTAATAGTGATAATAGCCACTCATATTTTTACTTTAGCCAAAACATGCAATTTGACATAAAGAAAATATTTCATTTTGAATTTGATTTTAGAAAAGCATGAATGTATGAAACTCATATGACATACACATTTAGCATGCTAGGAAAGAAATAAAGTGATGTAAGCATGTAATTTCATTCACTCTAATTAATTCTTAAAGACAATCTTATGAAGTAAGATCATTTAAAGAGAATCAAAAGTTGTTTAAAGAGACTTTCATTTTATTTTAGTTTGATTTGAATTAGGAAAGTGTGAGAAGGTTTGCTGGTCCTTACCCATTCCACATGTGTGTATTATTTAGTTTAATTTTTTAGATTAGATTAATTATGCTTTGGTTAAGGTGTAGATTAAGTTCATTAATTACCCCTTACCTATACCACTTTAACATTTTTAATCAAATAATTATGAGCCAATTTATGACATAAAACCACAAGAAATTTAAATCAGCAATGCATCCCAGGAAAGAAAGGTACCTAATGCAATGGGCTCACAATTAATGATTAATTAAGCTAAAGGGTTTAATTTAAGTACTTTCATAACCCTTCCCACACATATGGGCTAGGTATGATTTCCTTAAGATTACTTAGGTTATTAAACACCTAAGCATCTACCCAAGAAGGATTGCTTAAGTTTTCAAATTAATTTTGGTTTTGGTAATTTGATTTGATTAATTAAGTAGATCATTAGTGGAATAATCCTTAATTAGATTTGGATTTAAGGAAGAAAGGGGATTTAGGGAATAGCTTAAAGAAAATATCCCAAAATCAATCCATAAACCTCCTAATCACTTAAATAATGTTTAATTATCTTAATCAAAGAATTAAACCACTGTTCACATGCTTAATCTTAATTACATTATGAGAGTGATTAGGGTTCAATAATAATTAATTGATTAACCCATTAATAAATTCCAAAAAAATTAGGAGAGGCAGAAGTCATCCCAATAAACATGCCTGAGAAGTTTGGAATTAATTAATGAAGTCATTAGGGAGTAATTAGGGTTAATAAGTTTTTTAATACACCTGCATTAAGTAAAATCTACTTTTCAAACTCAATTAGAAATAACTTTATTGGATTCTCCTCTGAATTATCTTCAAAATAAATATGAGTTTGTATTTTTTTTTTGGATTTTCTATAATTAGTTATGAATTTAGAAAGTTTCAATTGATTAAGTGCTTTTTATGAATTCTGTTAATTTATTTTATTAAAATATATCATTTTACACTCAAAATTTAATATCTTTTAATCCAAAGGTCATTTTTACTTGAAATTTTAATGGTAGGTATATTTTAACATCAATTCTAATCTCAAAAAATTTCAACTTAATCTGACATGTATTTTTAGCTTATTAAAAAAATTAGAGTTGTACTAAAACTCAAATTAAGCTCAAACTATTTTGTAAAATTTAGGGATTTTAGGTTTGTTAGATTCCTCTCGGAAAGACAAATCCAACGAGCCCTTGTTTACAATTTTTATTAATTATCTTATTTTCTATGATTTTTTTTGAAGTTTTAGGTGATTTAAAGTATTTTTTAAATAAAAAAAATCAGTTTTATAGTCACAACGCTGCACTAACGCGGGCAATGCGGCGCTTCGATTGACACGGGTATGTGGTACGCACGCCATGTGGCATCACGCGATTGGCGCGCGGTGCCACATTAGCCATTTGAGTTGGAAGACCAGGTCAACACAGTGAGAGCGACCCACGGTTTGCTCTGGACCCTCTAATCACATATCGGTCCCGATCGATCACGTGATCCGAGGCCGTGATGCGATCGCGCGGATCAACCATCCGACGTGAACTATGTGATCGGATGGTCAGATCGCATCAAGCGACCAAGGCTGATCACTCACATGCACCGAGCCGCTTTGATCCCATGAACCGCGGATCAATGCTGTCGCCGCCGGCAATGAACAAGGAAATCTAAGGGTTTTTTGCAAAAAAATGAAGGATTCAAGTGAAAATTTGTCCAAATGGACTCATTTCGATCGAAAAAAAATTCTTTTTCTAGGGATGATTTAAAATAAAAATATAGGATTTTCTAGGTAGATTCTAAAAAATGTGCAAAATAATCACAAAATGAGGGATCCTAAGGCGCTATGGTTTTGAAGGTTACCTCACGGATGATTTGGGATGATGACTCGAGCGTTGAGGAGGAAGAAGGCTTGAACTGAGCTTAGATCCTCGCCTTCATGTCGAAATAAATTTTTCTCGGGTGATCATCATTTCCTCATTGAAATCCACTTAGTTTTGAAGTATTTCTCTCCAAAATGAAGTGGGGGTGATTCTCAATGGCTTTGGTAGCTCTAGGAGAGGGAGAATGAGAGGAATGGGTGTTTTCTTCAGCCTCAAAAGCCTTGGAATCAAAAGTGAACGAAAATCAACCTTTTGTTTAAAATTTTGGCTCTAAACTCATGTAATTTGGCTTGGGGTAGTTGGGAATGAAAGAGAATCATCCTAGGTGGCTCCTTATGGTTGGCTAAAGCATGGAAAGTGGCTTCCATGAAGAAAAAATGGGTGTCCTAGCCAAGGGGAGATGAAAGTCCTTCATGATAAGTGTTCCAATGGGAGATGTGAGGTGATTTCACCTCTCCATGAGTCATGGCTGCCCCAACCACTCCTTGAGTCAGAAAATTAATGTCCTTGGTGCCTATGTGGACCATTGGATGAGTGTCACGTGGCCAAGCAAGAGAAATGACCACTTCAGAAAGTGTCTTTTCTCATGGGATACCCTTGGCCCAAGGGAAAAGTTGTCATTTGGCATTGAATTTGATTTGGACAGATTTGAAATTAGTCAAAAGTAAGTTGGACCAAATTTCATGTCATTTGAAATTCATTTAGTTTAGTTAATTTGACCCATTTGGGTCAAATCATCAAATGAGTTGACCATTTTGGTCAAATTGGGTCAAACTAAGAGTTGGGTCAAGTTCAAATGACTATTTGGAGTATATTGGTTCAATTGGTTTCAATTAATTTGATTTAATTTGGATTTTGGCCAATTTGATCCTATAGGTCAATTTGGACTAAGTTGACCAATTTGACCCAATTGACCAAATTGGCTTGAGTCATGGCTTGGTTTGGGTTTGGTTGATCATTTAAAATATATTGTAGGCTTTAGTTTGAATTAATTTTGGTTTTGTTTAATTTCAAGTTGATTTGACCTTTCAGGACATGTTGAGTTCATGGTCAATTGGGCTAGGTTGGGTCTAGTTGGCCAATTGGTCAAATTAGGTTTAATTGAACTTTGGTCAAATTCAATAATCAGTTTGGAGTGAACTTGAGCCATTAGTTGCAATCAATTTGGTTTAGATTGTAATTTGGCTAGTTTGGGTTCATGTGGGCTAAAGGGTTGAATTGGTCAACGGGCTAGGTTGGCTTGGTTTGACCCAATTCATGACAATTGATTAACCTATGATGATCAATAAGCATGACATGAAGTTTGGATTGTCTTAACTCACTTTGATTTGAATTGAATTGGATTTTGATTCATGTAGGTCAAATTGGCCACTTTGGGTCAAGTGAGCCATTTGGGTTTAGTTGGCTGAGCTTGATTCAAGCTTGGTTGAACTCACATATGGATTTATGATTGAAACATAAATCTATTTGTAAGAGATTTGGAGTCAAATGGGATTTCATTCATTTATCAATTTCAAGTTCAAAGGGTGAATATGGGTTTGACTTGGGTTAGCTTGATTGTTATTTGATGATTAAAATTTGTGTTTAGATTTGGATTCATGATTGAAGGATTGATTGTATAATGAAAAAAAATCAATGGTTTGGCTTGATTTGAGTTTGATTTGGCTAAGTTCAAGAATTTGACTTGAAAGACTTAAGTTGGATTTTGGTTGAATTTGAGTTTGAGTTTTGAATTTGATTTTGGATATTCAAATTTATATTTCATTTATATTTGTGAATATAAATGGGTTATGAGAGAATTTCTTGAATTTGAAGTGATTTGGATTTGATTTAAGATAAGTCCATAAGATAGAATTAAAGGGCTTAGAAAATATTTTTGGAATTTGAATTCGATTATGAATTTCAATCATGGGTTTCAATTATTTAGAATTGATTCATGATTTGATAAAATCCATTGAAATTGGTTTAAGGTTTGATTTGGAGTTAAAGTTGATATGAGTTTGGAGTTTATCTTGAAGGATGGAAATGAGGATTTGGTTCAAGCTCAAGCGGGTAGGCAAATTTTCCTAACACCTCTAAGGCATAACCTATTCCTATGGCTAAACCTTCTAAGTTTCTAGGGTTACATTAAGTGTTCACCAAATCACTAAAAGTGTCTTAATACTAAGGAACTCTTAATGTCTAAGAGGAGTCATATGTCTAAGATGGAGGAGTTGAGAGCTCATTCAGAAAATGAGGTCAACAATGCCCTAGATCAAAGGGCAAAGTAGTCAGTTGGTTATGGATTTGATTTGGCCAAATTTGAAATGGGTCAAAAGTGGGTTAGCCCAAAATTTTAGTGATTTGGAGTTCATTTGGTTTGATTTGTTTTATTTGACCTATTTAGGTCAAATTGGGTTAGTAAGTTGACCAATTAGTCAAATAGGGTCAAACCAAGAGTTGGGTCAAGTTCACATGACCATTTGGAGTGTATTGGTGTCACTGGTTTGGTTCAATTAACTTTTGATTTGATTTTGGCTCATTTGGATTCATATAGGTCAAATGACCAATTTGACCAAATTGGGTTGGGTTAGGTGTTAAGTCAAGTTCAATTGGCTAATTGAAATGATTGTAGGCTTTAGTTTGGTTTAATTTAAAATTAATTTAGATTTTGGCTAATTTGACCCTTTAGGCCAATTTGTGCTAGGTTGGGTTAGGTTGAGCAATTGGTCAAATTGGGCTCAATAATGGCTTTGGTCAACAATAATCAATTTAGAATGAACTTGCACCATTGGTTGTAATTAATTTGGGTTGGACTATGATTTTGAACCATTTTGGCTTTTTAGGCCAATTTGGGTCAAATTAGATCAAATGGCCAATTGGACGGGGTTTGGCTCAATTAAGGGTTTGTTCGTATTCAATCATTGATTATGAATTGGTTTGAATTAAAAGTTTCATTCAATTTGGCATATGGTATGTTTTGGCTAGTTTAGGTTTTATTTGGGCTAAATGTTGACTTGGTCAAAGGACCAAGTTGACTTGGTTTGACCCAATTCAAGGTAGTTGGTCACCTTAGGATGATTGTTGATCATGATATGAGGTTTGGATGGCCTTGGTTCAATCTAATTTGGATTAGAAATTGGCTCAAAAATGGTCTTTAAGTTACTTTAGATCAAGTGAACCTAGATGGGTCAATTAATTTGATCATGGCTTGATTCAAGTCTAGTTGTATTGATAAATGGGTTTGAGATGGAAATATAAATCCAATTGAAAGTGGTTTGAAGCCATATGGATTTTGGTTCATATGATAGTTTCAAGTCAAAAGGGCTGACTTGGGCTTGACCTGGGTTAGGTTGATTTTGGCTTGGTGATTGTAGTTTATATTTATATTCGGAAAAATGATTGAAGGAATGATTGTTTGAAGAGAAAATTCATGGGTTTTGAGTTGATTTGGGTATGATGTGGCTAAGCTCAAGAAAATGGCTCAAATGGCTTGGATTAGATTTGATTTGAAATTTGGGCTTAGTTTTGGTCATTTGGATTTATATATCATTTATATTTGTGAATATAAATAAAGATATAAATAATTCATGAGAAAATCACTTGAGTTTGGAGTGATTTGGAAGCAAATTTGACCAAACCTATGGATGTATGCCAAAAGGGCTTAAGTAGGGAATTGATTTATTTTTTATCATTAGACAATAGGTTCCATTTATATTTGTGAATATAAATGAAGGAATAATTGATTTATAATTTAGTTTGGGTTGATTTGGGTTGAGATTTGATCATGCTTATGAAGGTAGGTCTATATGGCTTAAGAAAGGTGTTGATTTGGTTTTATTTAGTTTGATCTGATTTGGCTCATTTGGATTTAAATTTCATTTTTATTTATGAATATAAATGAAGGAATGATTGATTTATAAAGAAATCAATCAAGTTTGATTTGGTTTAAAGAGGGTTTTGGCTAAGCATATGAAGATGGTTCATATGGCTTAAGAGGGGACTTTGGAATTTGAATTTGAATTTGATCAGAAGTTTTAATCATTTTATTTGGAATTGACTTATGATTTGGATTTGAATTTGAGGCTTGGTTTGAGGAAGGAAGCATGGATTGGGTTTGATCCATAGGGTAGGCAAGTTTTCCTATGTCCCTAAGGCATGACTTATTCCTATGACTAATCTTTCTAAGTCTCTAGGCTTATGTTAAGTGTTCACCTAATCACTAGAAGTATCTTAAGACTAAGGAGCTCTTAGTGTCTATAAGAGTCCTAGATATATGATTAGTGAGTTGAGAACTCACTCCAAAAGTGAGGTCAACAAGCCATAAGACACTTCAAGTGATTAGGTGAATACTTAACCTAAGCCTAGCGACATTGAAGGGTTAATCATAGGATTAGGCTATGCATTAGGACTTAAAGAAATCACATATCCTATAGCCTAAACCCAATCCATGTGCAACTTCTTAAATCCAATAAAAATCTAAATCTCAAATTCAAATTCAAATTCCTAATCTAAATCCAAATTCCAAATCAAATGATTGAAATTTATAATCAAATCCAAATTCAAAATCTTTTCTAAGCCCTATGATTTTATCTTATGGACTTAACCTTAGCCAAATTCAAATCCACAACACTCAATTGATTCTCTTAAATATCAATTCAATCCTTCAATCAAACAATCAAATTTCAATTCAAATCAGCTCCAAATGATTGAAGCCCATGATCAAATCCAAACTTGAAATCTTTCCTAAGGGTGATTTGAATCCATAAACTTAGCCATATCTCCACTAATTAAATCCAAGTTTAATTAATTTTTTCATGAATCAATCATATATTCAATCATCTTCACAAATATAAATAAAATCTACACTCAAATCATCAAAAATAAATCAAACTAAATCAAACTAAATCAAATCCCCTTTTATGCCCTCTGAACCTACCTTTATGAGCTTAGCCAAATTTACCTTCAAATCACTTCAAACTCAATTGATTTTCTTATTAATCAATTGTTCCTTTGATTATCTTCCCAAATATAAATTAAATATGCATTCAAATGACCAAAACCAAAACCAAAATCAAATCAAAACTCAATATAAGCCCTTTGAACCAATTCTTTGGACTTGGCCAAATCTTATCCAAATCAAGTCAAAACCAATAGATTTTCTCTTGAATCAATCATTCCTCCAATCACCTATCCGAATATAAATGAGACCTACAATCATCAAACCAAATTCAAGTCAACCCAAGTCAAGCCCAACTTAGCCCTTTTAATTTGAAATTTTCAAATGAACTAAAATCCATTTAACTCCAAATTGATTGTAGTTGAATTTATATTTCAAGGCTCATATATAAGTTCAATTAAATGTAAATCAAGTCAAAATCAAGCCAATAGATCCACTTAGGCTCACTTGACCCAAAATGACCTAGAGGACTCTTTTAAGCCTAGTTCTAATCCAATCCAAATTGGATTGAACCAAGCCCATCTAGGTCTCATACCATGGCCATTGATCACCCTTGGATGACCAATTACCATGAATTGGGTCAAACCAAGTCAACTTGGTCATTTGACCAAGTCAACCCTTTAGCCCAAATGAACCAAACTAGCCAAAACTCAACCTACACTAAATTGGTTAAAACCATTAATTCACATCAACCCATGATCAACGTTTGAACATGACTTGACCATCACTTGAGCCAAACCAAACCCAATTGGCCTTTGATCCAAGTTGACCCAAAATCACGAAGGACCAAATTGGGCCAAATCATGATCCAACCTAAATTAAATGAAACCAATGGCTCAAGTTCATTCCAAGTTCATTGTTCAACTTGACCAAAGCTCCAATTTGATCAATTAGACCTATCCTAGCCTAATTGACCCACTTAGCCAAAATTGACCTAAAGGGTCAATTTGGCTTAAATCCAAATTAAATACAAATTGATACAAACCAAGGACTACATTCATTTTCAATTAGTCAATTGAGCATGAATCAATCCATAACCCAAGCCAATTTGGCCAATTTTGGTCAACTTGACCCATTTAACCCATTTGATTCCAAATGAGGAAAAATTAATTCTATACCAAATTAAATTACATTAATCATACCAAAATACCTTAAATCATCATTTGAACCTAGCCAAAGCTTTGGTTTGACCCAATTTGACCAATTGGTCAACCTAAACCAATATGACCCAATGTGCCCCAAATGACCCAAATTGAGCTAAATCCTTTAAAACTAAACCATGGCATCTTGGGAGCTAATCAAACCTAACCCAAACCTACTTGGGATCAGCTCAAAATCAACCCAAATCTAATTAAATCCCCCATAGATCCTCCCCATACATAGAGTTCCACCCAATCTCATTCAATCCTCCCCATCACTTACACTCAATGGAGACTGGCTTAGCCCCAAAGGAAGACTTAGAGCTAGAATCCAAAGTCCTTAATCAGCCATCACCTCCCAACCATCTCCCCATCACCATTAATGGTGATTTTTGGCCATCCCAAAAAGGGAAAAAATAGAATCCTCAAAGATCTTCCTCCTGCCATAATTTCACTCCCCTATATCTCCCAAACCAACCAGCAACCATTCTCATTTCATTTTGGAGTGAAAACCATCAAAATCAAGCAAATTTTAGCAAGGAAGCGGTGGTCATTGGTGGATACATTGCTCCAAAGGAAGATAAAA
This sequence comes from Cymbidium sinense, assembly GCA_021442155.1. NCBI lineage: Eukaryota > Viridiplantae > Streptophyta > Magnoliopsida > Asparagales > Orchidaceae > Cymbidium > Cymbidium sinense. Next base: position 123,371,801 of record CM038217.1, read on the forward strand.
GTCTAGATCCATTCTAAAACTTCTTCTTGCATTCAGGAGCATGCTTAGATCATTACGGCCACCAAAAATTATCCCCGATGAGGTAATTTTCAAGAACTGTAGCCGAGCTTTGAAGCTTTTGTTTGTGATGATTCTGGCATGAATATAGGAATTTCCTTAGAAAACCCCTATATTTTTCATTGTATTTAGTCCCAATACAAAAGTAGAAGTTTTTTGGTGTGAATTGATGTGAAAACGAGCCCATTCATATGAGATTTCATTCAAATTTCACAAAATTTCAAAATCCTCGCTTTAACTTTTCATCCGCTATTACTTTCATCCATTCATGAAACCTAGCCATCTAATCTCGTGTGGGATTGGATGGTCCAAATTTCATGCTAGATCCACTTGATTCTGTCCATTAGATCATCGACTGTGATCTAGACCATCAGAAAGTGATCGGATGGTCCAAATCGATCCGTGCAAAATGTGTGTTCCAACTCATTCTGGCCACAATGTAATCGTTAATCTGTGGTGCCGCATGACACCGCTCACTTGGAGCCATATGGTCAATCGCGTACGGAACGCTACACGAGCTCCATCGTGGATTGTTAAGTAGGAAATTTTGGATTATTTTGATTTTAAAATTTATTTAATTGTCCTAGAACATTAAAAATTCTTAAAAAAAAATAAATTACTTAATGGCAAATTACAAATATGGGCTCATTGGACTCAGTCTTTCTAAGAAGAATCCAATGAGACCAAAATCTTCAAATTTTATTAAATAATTTGAGCTTAATTTGAGTTGTACTAAAAATTAAATTTCATCAATTCTAAAAAATACAAATCGAATTGAGTTGAAATTGAATTGAAACCGAGCTTACAAAAATAATAGAGCAAAGCACACTTAGAACCAAGAACTTATCACGTGCGACGGAACCGCATTGCCATGTCAGAGCCACGCGGTGCAAATTGGGTTAAGTAGGAAATTTTGGATTTTCTGATTTTAAAAATTATTTAAATCTCTTAGAACTTCAAAAATTCATAAAAAAAATAAAATACTCAATGAAAAATTACAAATAAGGGCTCATTGGACTCGTCTTTCTAAGAGAATCCAATGAGACCAAAATCTTCAAATTTTATTAAATAATTTGAGCTTCATTTGAGTTGTACTAAAAATTAAATTTCATCAATTCTCTAAAAATACAAATCGAATTGAGTTGAAATTTTCAGGAATTGAAATTGAGCTTAATTGAAATCTACCTATCAAAAAAATTTCAAATCTAAATAACTTTTTGATTGGGAGATATTAAATTTTGAAGCTCAAATAGTCAATTTTAAAAAAATAAAATAATAGACTTTATAAAAGTTATTTAAATCGGCTGAAACTTTGAAAAATCATAACAAATTGTAAAAAGAAATCCAAAAATGTAAAAAAAACACCCATTTTAAAGGTAATTCAGAGTTGGATCTAATAAAAATATTTTCAATTAAATTTGAATAGTAATTAAAGCTTAATTTGGGTTTAATTATAAACTTATTTAACTTAATTACTCTTTAATTATCCATGGGATTAATCCCAATCTTAATTACTCCTTAATAGTCCATTTTAATTAAATAAATTAATAGACTTTATAAAATTATTTAAATTGACTAAAACTTTGGAAAATCATAATAAATTGTAGAAAATTTTAAAAAATACATATAAACACTCATTTTAAAGGTAATTCAGAGGAGGATTTAATAACAATATTTCTAATTATTTTTGAATAGTAATTAAATCTTAATTAGAGTTTAATTAGAAACTTAATTAACTTAATTACTCTTTAATTAACCATGAGATTAATCCCAAACTTTTTGAGATTCTCTAAGGGGCTAACCTCTGCCTCCCATAATTTTCTTGGGATTTATTGCTTGTTTAATTAGAAAAATTAATTAATTAACCTTAGTTTCTCTTTTAATACAAATAAGGATTAATTAATCACGTGAACATTAATGAATCAAGTAATTTAGTGATTAATCCTTTGAGTAATAGAGCATAAGCCCATGGGATAAGATTGAGTCCTCCTTCTTAATCTATTCCTTCAAGTTCATTTAATTAATTAATTAATTAATTGTATCAGTTAATCAATGAAACTAAGATCCAAATCATTCCAGAACTTAATCACTTAAGTCTTGGATAGACTCTTAGGTGTTCAATAACTTAAGAGAATTTTAAGAAAATTATAACTAGCCTACATGTCTGAGAGGGTTATAAGAGTAGTCAATTAAACCCTTTAGCTTAACTAACCAATAATTATGAGCCAATTGCATTAGACCCTTATTACTTTATAGGATCATTGTTGATTTTATTTTCAAAGTATGTGCATATCATGTTGGATCATATTACTTGAATAATTATGCTAAAGTGGTATAGGAAAGGGTTGATTAATGTACTTAATGCATGTTATAACCTAATTAACTCATAAAATCAACTTAATTTCTTTTAATTGAACCAAATTAATTAACCAATACGGGAATGGGTTAGGACCAGCAAATAATTGAATCCCTTCTCTTCTTTAAATCAAATCAAACATCCAAAACTAACCTAATAATAAACTTTGGTTGAATGAAGTCAAGTGTTTTATGTTTCTTATTTCTTTTCAATCATATTAAATATTGTATGTCACTTGTAATCATGCATTCATCATTTAAAAAAAAATCAATCAAGTGAAATGATTTTCTTTATGTCAAGCTTGCATGTGTTGATTTAAAATAAGAATATGTGTGGCTATTATAACTATTAAATAAAAGTTATTGTCAAAAGTATATAAATCAACTATAATATTTGGAGTGCTAATAGTTATAAATATTTATAAGCTTGCATATGTCTATGGCTTAGAACATGTGATATGGAGTTCTCTTTCTTTACTCTATGTGGATTTACATAAAGTTTGAATGTTAACAACTGTATAGTTCATTTGAAAAGGACACAATATTTGTTTGAATTCATTTCTATGTATCTCTATGTTAGAATTTAGATGGAACTTTAGCTTACATGTATAAATAATTCAATTAAATAAAATACAACTATTGCATAATTTTCTATTCTTATAGTCATTTGTACATTCATGTGTGTTAAAGAATAGTGGGTATATTTAGTCTAGACATTTTGGGGATGCGAGGCTTTAACCCCAAGGAGGTATTTACCTCACTCCAGTGGTTAAGAATGGTAAAGTATCCACTTAAAACTTTTATACACTTGTATGTGCATTTAGCTATTGAATAAAAATCTCCTTTCAATTAAAAGAAATACAACTTTTACATGATTTTTCATTATTATAGTCATTTGTACATTCATGTGTATTTAAGAATAGTGGATATATCTAGTTTGGATATCCCAGGGTCGTGAGACTTTAAGTATCCCCAATGAGGTCTTTACCTCACTCCCCTAATTAACAATGGCAAAGTATCCACTTAAAACTTTTATACACTTGCATGTGCATTTAGCTAATGAATGCAAATCTCCTTTCAATTAAAAGAAATATATTTTTTTGCATAATATTTCATTCTTGTAGTCATTTGTACATCCATGTGTATTTAAGAATAGTGGGTATATCTAGTTTGGACATTTCCAGGATGTGAGGCTTTAAGTAGCCCCAAGGAGGTCTTTACCTCACTCCTTTGATTAAGAATGGTGAACTACTTGCTTAAAAATTTTATACACTTGTATGTATATTTAGCTAATGGAGGAAAAAAATCTCCTTTTCTACAAAATACACATATGCATCTTTCATTTAAAGTGTACTAAAAGAAATATGTTGTATGTATAGTTATACTTAGAATTAAGTCATATGTATGCTACATGTGATGGAAAAGAATATCTTGATATATGTCATATGATGGTAATTCAATTTAGTTAAACTTAAGAAGCCTTTCATATTGAATGGAATTATTTAAAGTGAACCAAAATTTAGGATTAATTTAAAAAAATGTATAATAAACCATTCACTAAAGAGAGAATTAAGTCAAATTAACATGCTTTAGGAATGGCATAAGGTAGGGATAAAAGAGGGCAATCCTCTTTTCTTTTCTTTATAGTACTTAGTTGCTAAGTGTAGGATCATATGAAATAATTCAAATAACAAATTAAAATTTGCAAATCAATTAAACAACTTAAAGTGAAAGCACCCCTTATATAAAAATTAAATCTTTCTACACTTAAAAATTAAAACTCTAAAGCCTAGTTAGGACATACCACATAAGCCTTAAGATACACACATTAGAGTAAGTCACTACTCCTAACCTTATCTTAGAGTGGTACATATATGATGTACATTTTGTTTTGTGCTGTAATATTTTATATTGGATGTTAGGGTGTATGTTTTAGACGATGTTAGTATATTAGCTAATCATATTTTTCTACAGGGGAATGTGCTTAAAGGGGCAACTTAAAAATAAATATAAATGCTCTCTTTGCAGGTTGCTTAAACCCCGAAGTATAATCCAAGTTAGGACAAGTGGGCTTGGTTACCCATGTGTAGGGTGCTAAGCCTAAATTATAAATATAACTCCTTAGGTTGTATGTGTTTAACTAACACTTATTTTGCGGGTGTAGTTAGATTTACTTTTCCTATTATTAATGTAATTTTGCATTAAGAATTAATGCAATGGGGGTTTAGGATGAGCGTTGGCCAGAAGACTTAGTCTTGGGGTGTCATGTGATGCCTTGAAGCCTACCAAATTGAAGAAGAAAAGATTTGAAAAAATGAAGAAGACATAAAGACTTGAAGATTTGAAGACACCCCCATAGCATTTATCATTTGTAAATTATAATTATTATTTCATTTTTTGGGTTGTATAAGGGTAGAGCTCAGCTACCTATTTTTTCTTTCGGGTTGTATGGCAAAACCTAACTGCACCAACCTTTTATTATTTTGCGCTAGTTTTAATAAATTGATTGATATTATGTTTAAAATTATGCATTATAAATGGCATACTTTTCTTAGTTTCTTATATGTTTGATGCTTTAATGTGTGGTCTCAGTACGATTAGGCTCTTAGGAAAATGAATTTTCTGCCCAACTACAACTCATAACTAAAATTTTCTATAATTCATAACATCACCATAAAGCATAGGCACTAAACAAGATAATTAAAAGATTTAGTAACTCCTTAGCTAAATGTTGTATGTTTAACTTCATGCATTTATATTATCTCACTCTTGTTAAGAGAGGGTTTCCATGCTTGCACGATAAGGGAAGACTTGACCTTTGAGGGTCTCCTCTGTGGTGCAAAACACATTTTTCCTCCTGATTTAGCCCATAATCCATTTCAACATGCATTTAGTCATAAGAAATCCCATAGCATTTGTCAAAATGAAGTGTCCAAAATTAAATAAAATTTGAAAATATTTGCATTTGTAGATTAAATCATTACTCATACCACCCAAGCTCTAGTCTCTTAGAAAGTGAGTTTAAGGATTTTAGTCTCTTTCTAAATTAATAATAGCCCAACTATCTTACAATTTTATATAATTGAACTACATGAATTTAAATTGTAGGAGGAGTTAGTGACACCACCAGGGTTGTAAGCCCGAGTAGTGGTTTATCGCCATGTGGAGGTAAACTATATATCCATCTTAACTAAGATTTAGGTCTGGCTTTATCTCTTACTAAAGCTCTCTAGATTCAGGATATGAAGTAGATATTTCTTTCAGGCTACAAGCATAAATCATTACTTCTTAGCCATTTTCATAATTTTATGTTGCGAGATTATAAGTCCTAGCTTTCTAATAAAATGTCAACTTCAACTAAATTGATGTTTCTCAACTTCAAATATATAAAGCCCAACCATATGATAGATTGTAATGCTCACTAAGTTTCCTAGTATCATGAGTATTTCTTACTCATTCTCTTTGGGTTCAATAATATATCTTCTCCTTGAACAATCTCATTTGATTTTCCAAACATGACCAATTTATTGATAGTCTAGCTGTGAAATCTTTGAAGACTTTAACTTTTTAGTTTAATTAAGAGTATTCTTAAAGAATTCCATTCCCTGTGATGTAATTAACTATAGGGGCTTGCCATCATAGGGAACTTAACAAACCCGGCTTAAAATATACCTTACTGTACTTTTTCATGTAAAGTAGGAGAAAAATCTCTGGTACATTCAAACATCCATCATGCCCTAGGAGTCCTTATTAGGTGATTAGGTCCATTATGTGGTGATGCTTTCTATCTTTCGAGATAGTGCATCATTCCTTAATGTCGTACCTGATCACTTTAATAAGTACCCCATAAGATCTGTGTGGTGTCCCACATCAAAAAATAAATACCATAATCATACGTGGTTACATTTTTTGGACAAACATGAAGCCTGTAGGATCATGATCGAGGTACATTCAAGTTTATGAAGAGTGCACCAATCTAGTCCAAAGATAAAAGCCAAGATCAAGAGACGAGGATACTACTAGCCTTCGATGATCACAGATTACATGGATGTAGCTAGGTGATGCCACCAATGTCAAGTGCACGGTGTGGTCCTATATCAGCCACCAAACATTCTACATCCTACCTTGGCCTCATGGCCATTCAAGTGTTGGAGTACCTATGTAGTCGGTCCAATTGATCCTTCTTCTCCCAAAGGTCATTGGTTCATTCTAGCTGCCACCAATAACTTTTCCAAGTGGGCAGAGGCAATCCCACTCAAAGAGGTCACAGCTCAACCTGTGCTCTAATTTTTTAGGAACCATATTATATATAGGTTCAGGGTGCCTTGATGAATTATTTTCAATAATTGTACTACATTTAAGACCACTAAAATCAATAGCTTTTCCCAAAGACACAGCATATATTAGAGATATTCTATTATCTATTACATAAGGGAAAATGTCCTAGTAGAATCCTTCAACAAAACTCTCATCCAAATATTAAAGAAGACACTTGACGACAATAAGTGACAGTGGCATGAGTAGTTGGTTGAAGCCTTGTGGGCTTACTGCACCACATATAAAATTCAAACTCAATCTATTCCATTCTCTTTAGTGTATGGGTCTGAAGTTGTTATATCATTAGAAGTCCAACCCTCTATCACTAAGGATAGTTGTGGGTAGCAAGATCACAATGGAGTAGATGTTAAGTTATCATTAAAAGAGCTCGAAGGTTTGGAGGAGAGACACCTCTGAGCATGCCAGTAGCTTAAATTCTAAAAAGTCAAAATGATTCAAGCTCATAACAGATTAGTTCATTCTAGAGCTTTTCAAGTAGGAGAGCTTGTTTTAGTTCTAAGGAGATCAATTATTTCCCGTCGCAAGATGGGAGGTAAGTTTGAACCCACTTGGGAAGGCCCTTTTTCCATAGAGAAGGCCTATCAAGGAAGATCTTATCAACACATAAATCATAAGGGAGAGCTCCCAATGCTTCCAATCAATGAGCTCTACTTAAACAAATACTATCCATAAATCTTGTTTGAAAATAATTATCAATGAAATTTTCATCTCCAAATTCCATCTCTTCTATGTTGGAAAACATCTTTGCTTGAGAATCCTCCACGATGTGTTTAGGGTATGTGTAAGGAATCCAAGCGGCATCATATTCTTTATCAACACAACACAAATACAAACTATACACAATCACATATAAAATAAACACTTACCTTTTATCTCGGGCTACATTGATGGGGGAATAAAGCCCCCTATGACACTCACTTGTTAGCTACTCTAAAATGTCGACATGCTACTCTGCTAGTGTGTCACCCCAATGGTTTCTTGTTAGGAGGATGTAAGTCTACATGCTTTCTCCCTAACTTGACCATTGCAAACTAATGAGCACCTTGTTTGTTTGGTAGGCCTTACTACGTGGATGATAAGCTACCTTATGTTGACTTTATTTAAGAACATGTAAGTCTACATGCTTTCTTCTTAAACTAGCTATCATGCACTAACTAGGTCAAGTATATTTGAGACTTAGGATAATTTCCCTAGTGGCTCCTTTCCTCTTGACTACTTCAAGTCTAGGTCTAGTCCTCCCATGAGACTCTCCACTTAGTAGTCTCCCTAGGTCAGATAGCATCTATCCCACCAACAACAAACTATCCCAGTGATCATTTCCATCTGAGAAGTTGTAAGTCTACAAGCCTTCTTCTTAGATTGATCGTCGCACATTGATGGGCACCTTAGGTTGGTTGGTCCTCGCTATGCTGACAGCAACCCACCCGATGGATGCACTACTCATGATATAAGTAAGTCTACAAGCTTTCTCCTTTAGTTGGTCATCATACACCTATAGGCTTTCTTTTACAGGGTCCAGGATAAAACCCCTAATGACACCTCCCTTTGTGGGCACGCTATATGGATCACATCCTTACAACTCTATTTAGAAACTACCCAGGTTACTCTTGGATTGGATATTCCCCCTTTCATGGTATCCACCCCTATGGTTGGAGAATTCTTCTTACAAATATGTAGATTCTCCCTTGGTCCAATAAGTTTGAGATAGAACTACGCTGATATAAACCCCTTCCCAACGTGATCCGATCAGCAATATATATATATATATATATATATATATATATATATATATATATATATATATATATATATATATATATATATATATATTCGCTTGTGGATTAGGAGGACACCACCCCAATGCCACCTTTTCCTAAGCAGACATCCTATTTTTAGGGTAATGTCAGCAAAACTCCCTATAAGAATTGCTTAACTACTCTTAAGTGGATATAAGCCCCAAGTACCATTCATTCAGGAGTCACCCTAGGTCAGGTTCAATTTATTGTGCTATCAACCAATCACCCATGCTTGCTTTAGAAGATGTAAATCTACACGCTTTCTTCCTAGCTCAATCATTGCACATCGAAAGGCAACCCTTAGGTTGGTTAGCTCTATCCCATGGTTGGTAGACTATCCCTTTGGATTTGTGAACCGAAGATAAGACAAGGCTGATATAAGCCCCTTCTCAGTGGATCCATTGCACATCGATAAAGTCCATCAAATTAAAATGATGTTCTTGACTATTTTGAGTTGATATGAGTCCACAGCGGCATTCACTCAGTAGTCGACCTAGGCCAGGTTTGATTTGTTGTGTTATCAACCAATCACCCTAGCGGTTGCTCCCCACTTTGGAAGATGTAATCAATCATTGCACACCGAAAGAAAACCCATAGGTTGGTTAGCTCTACCCTGAAGCTAGTAGACTATCCCTTTGGATTTGTGAACTTGAAATAGGACAAGGCGATAGCCCTCCTCGGATTTATTGCAAACCAACAAGGTCCATGAATTAAATCTACTCTTATCCCCAAGAGATACTTCTTCAAACAAACCATAGAAATCCATAAATCAAATCCACCTTAACCCCAACATATCCTATCTCATATCTCTAACAGATATGCCTCAACCTCAAATTAAACCAAATCATATCCTCTCCCCAATAGAGCCCTAAATCATCAAGTCAAATTCTCATCCCCAGTGGATGTCAATCAATTAAAACAAATCAAATTCACATCCCTAGTGGATGCCTACTAACCAAATTTAACCAACCCCTATCCCTAGTGGACACCTTCATAAAATCAAACTCACATGACTCGAACCTACTTCCCTAGTGAAAGGTTCATGCACTCATCCTCAATTATAGATTCTAATCCCCAGTGGATCTTCTTTCCCCAAATCATATAACCAAATTCAAACCCTTATCCCTTGTGGATAACTTGAACCTGCTTCCCTAGTGGAAGGTTCATATACCCGATCCTTTAATGGATCCCTCATTCCTCTCTTATGCCCTTAGCATAAGTTGAGTTACGTTGCACTAAGATCATGATTCTGTCTTCATCTCAAGTTTAAGTATGTATCATTTCTATTAGTGCTTGCAATCCTATGGACATTGTTGATTATCTCCGTCAACGCCAATACATGCGGTGTGCTTTCTTAGTTACACCACACCTATTTGGGGTCCTTTTGTTGACCTCACTTTTGGAGTGAGTCTTCAACCTCCCCAGCATAGATCTAGGACTCTTATAGACACTAAGAGTTTTTTAGTCTTAAAATACTTCTGGTGATTAGATGAGCACTTAACATAAGCCTAAAGATATAGAAGGGTTAATCATAGGATTAAGTCATGCCTTAAGACTTAAGGGAATCATCCACCCTATATCCTAAACATAATCCATATGCACCTTCTCAAATCCAATCTAAATTCAAACCTCAAACCAAACCTTAAATCTTAATTTAAATTCCAAATCCAACTCTAAATTCTAAAATATTTGATTGAAATTCATGATCAAACTCAAATTCAAAAACCTTCCTAAGCCCTTTGATTTCATCTTATGACTTAGCCTTAGCAAAATTCAAATCAATCTCAATTTATTTGATTTTCTCAAATATCAATTCAATACTTTAATCAAACTATCAAACTTTAATTCAAATCCAACTTCAAATGATTCAATCCCATGATCAAATTCAAGTCCAAAATTCTTCATAAAACCTTATAATTGAATTCCATAGACTTAGCCAAATCTCAACCCATTGATATCTTCATAAATCATTTATATCTTCATTTATATTCACAAATATAAATGTAATATAAACCCAAATGACCAAAACTAAACCAAACTAAATCCAACTCCAACCAAGACCCTTCCTAAGCCATATGGACCTACCTACATTAACTTAACCAAATCTCAACCCAAATCAACCCAAAATCAATTGATTTTCTTATAAATCAATTATATATTCATTTATATTCATAAATATAAATGAAATCTGCATTCCAATGACCAAAACTAAATCAAACTAAATCAAATTTTTTCTAAGCCCTTTTGACCTACCTCCATGTGCTTAGTCAAATTTTCTTCCAAATCACTCCAAACTCAAGTGATTTTCTCATGAATCATTTATATCATCATTTATATTCCCAAATATAAATGAAATATAAATTCAAATAGCTAAAACCAAATCCAAAATCAAATCAAAACCCAATTCAAACCTTTTAAGCCAATTCCTTGGACTTAACCAAAACCCACCTAAATCAAGCCAAAATTAATAGATTTTTTTCTTGAATCAATAACTCCTTCAACCATCTAACCAAATATAAATAAAACCTATAATTATCAAACCAAATTCAAGTTAACCCAAGTCAAGTCCAAGTTAGCTATTTTGACTTGAAAACTTCAAATGAGCCAAAATCCATCGAACTCCAAGTTGATTGCAGTTGGATTTATATTTTACTCTTGGGCTTATATATAAGTTCAACTAAACTTTAATCAGGCCAAAATTAAGTCAATTGATCCACTTAGGCTCACTTGACCCAAAGTAGCCTAAAGGACCCTTTTGAGCCAAGTTCTAATCCAATCCTAATTGGATTGAACCAAGCCAATCCAAGCCTCAAACCATTATCAAAAATCACCCTAGAGTGATCAATTGCCATGAATTAGGTCAAACCAAGCCAACTTAGCCATTTGACTAAGTCAACCCTTAGCCCAAATGAACCAAAACTAGCCAAAACTTGTCATACACTAAATTGATTGAAACCATTAATTCACACTAACTCATAATCAATGATTGAACATGACTTGACCATCAATTGAGCCAAACTAAGTCTAATTGGTCGTTTGACCCAAGTTGACCCAAATTAGCCTAAAAAGCTAAAATGGGTCAAATCATGATCAAACCCAAATTGATTGCAACCAATGATTCAAGTTCATTCCAAGAACAATGTTGAACTTAACCAAAGCTCCAATTTGGTCAATTAGACCCAACCTAGCCCAATTGACCAACCTAGCCCAAATTAGCCTAAAAGGTCAAATTAGCCAAAATCCAAATTAATTCAAACCAATGCCAACAATCATTTTTAATTAACTAATTGAAATTGAACCAACACCCAACCCAAGCCAATTTAGATAATTTGGTCAAATTAGTCAACTTAGCCCATTTGACATATATGAATCCAAATGAGCCAAAATCAAACATAGGCCAAATTGATTGAAACCAAGTGAACCAAAATACTTTAAATGATCATTTGAACCTAACTCATGCCTTGATTTGACCCAATCTAACCAATTGGTCAACCTAACCCAACATAACCCAAATTGAACCCATATGACTAAATTGAGCCTAAACCCATGAAACCAACCCATGAACTATTGGAGGCTAATCAAACCTAACCCAAACCCATATTATGTCAACCCAAAGTCATCCCAAAAGCTAAGTGAGTCAAATCATAGACATTGTTCATTGGTCAAGCCCTCTTTACATAGGATTCCACCCATAAATGGCAAATTCCATGCTCCCATCACTTGGTAGCCCTCACTTACCTCATTTGGGGTCTGACCTAACCTCCTAGCCCACAGTGGGCTAGGATTTTCCATGGACCAAACAGAGGTGAGTTAACTCACCTCCCTTACAAACCGAGCACCCATTGGATTGAAGTAAAGAGATCAGACCATATCAAGCCATGAGCCACCTCCTAAGCACTCCTCCAATCAAATCAGGCCATGTGGACATGATGGTGACCACTCTGGCACCCTGGCGATGGCTGGTCGACAAAAAAATGGGAGACAATCTCATCCATCCACCTTAGCAAATTGAGGGATATACCCCTTCAATTCAAACTAATTTTCACTTGCATTCGATTCGTCTGAGCTCCCAAGGGTGAAATAAATGCCCTAGCACTCCTCAGAGATTCCCCAAGGCCTCCCCACTTTGAATTTCAACTTCGTGAGAAATTGAAATAGGGGAGCTCAATCATGATCCAAACTTTTTCCTCTCTCTCAACCAATCGAGAAATCCACTTTAAACTAATCCGGTTCCGTGCTTCATCTCAAAGTGAAGCTTCCTCAATACCGCCACCAGTCTTTGGTGGTGAGGTAAATCCATTGGCGTAAAATGGATTGGTCTTTATGAAGAAAAGTTACATGTGTGAGCCCCAGCGTTGGATCTTCATGGATCCCTCGTGCGAAGGTGTGGGTTGATTTTGGAGTGAATTTGAGCTTGAGTGAGCTTGGATCGAGAGATCCATGGTGAATGGGCTTCATCATTTATTGCTCATAAGAAGACAGATCACGGGCCATCATTACATGATTGGAATGAGCGGCTGAATCACCATATTTCTTGATCCCTCCTTAGCAGTGGGTTTGATCATCGATCTTAGATCGACGACCTGAGAAAGCACATCCATCAAGTAAACTACGGATGTGACAACTTTAATAGCCAATCCCATGACGCGGCGTCATTAAGCATTGAGATTAAGCTTAATTATGTTAATTTAAATGGTTTTCAAGGCTAAAACTTTCATAATTTATGAATAATTATAGAAAAATCCAAAAAATATAAATAAAGGTTCATTTTAAAAGTAATTCAGAAAGGAATCTGTTAAAATTATCTTTAATTATTTTTAATAGTGATTTTAGATTAATTAGAATTTAATTGAAAGCTTAATTAACCTAATTACTATCTAATTAATCATCCAATTGGTTTCAAATTTTTTGAGGTTGCTTAAGGGGATGATCTCTACCTCCTCCATTTTTCTTAGAATTTATTGGTTGATTAATTGGGGAAATGGATTGATTAAGCTCAAATTACATTCTTAACATACTTAATGATTAATTAAGCATAGGAATAATAAATTAACTAATTAATTGGTCTCATTTGGCATTGATTAATAGTAGGGAGGTTTAGAGAATGTGATTGGAAATTTTTCCTAATCTTTTCCCTAAATTTTCTTTACTTTCAAGAGAAATTAATTAGGAATTAATTACTTAATTAGCTTAATTAAATTTTAAAATGGATTTGATTTTTCTTAATTAATTCATTGGTAGGTCTTTAGGTGTTTAATAGCCTAAAGAGGTTTAATGAAATTATGGCTAGCTCACATGTGTCAAAAAATCATAAAAGTAATTAATGTGAGTTCCTTAAGCTTAATTAATCAATGATTGTGAGCTAAGGCCACTTTCATTTCATAAGAGCATTGCTATTTACTTTTTAATTAATTTGCATATTGAATTTGCTCATAATCATTTGATTAATTACCTTAAAGTAATATAAGTAAGGGTTTAATTAATTGATTTGATTCATACCTTAACTTAACTAATCTATAAAATTAACCTAATCACCTTCTCATTAAATCAAATTAACTCACATATGGGAATGGGATTAGGATTAGAAAATCTCTTCTCTCATATTTCTTAAATCAAATCAAACAAGAAATTAAAAAAATGACATTAAAAAGCTTCGATTTATTTTAAATGATCCTATTTAGTATGATTGTCCCTAGGAATTAATTGGATTGAATGGAATCATATGTTTATGTTCATTTATCTCTTTTCAATCATGTTAAATATTGTATGTCACGTGTAATCAGGCATACATCTTTTTCAAAAATTGAGTAAATGAAATGATTTCCATTATGTCAGGCTTGCATATGTTGATTTAAATTTAAATATGTATGGCAATTATCACTATTAAATCAAAAATAGTTTTAAAAGCATAAAATCAAATATAATATATGGGGTGACATTAGTTATGAATATTAACAAGCTTGCATGTGCCTATGGTTTAGAATATGTGATATGAAGTTCTCTTTCTTTATCCTACATAGATTCACATAAAGTTTGAATATTAACAAATGTATAGTTCATTTGAAAAGGACAAAACATTTGTTTGGATTCATTTCTATGTACCTCTATGTTGGAACTTAGATAAAACTTTAGCTCACATATATATATAAATAATTCAATTAAATCAAATATAACTTAGGCATGATTTTTCCATTCTTGTAGTTATTATACATTCATGTGTATTTAAGAGTAGTGGGTATATCTAGTCTGGACATTCAGGAGACGCAAAGCTTTAAGTAGCCCTAAGGAAATATTTACCTCACTCCCCTAGTTAAACAATTGCAAAGTATTTGCTTAAAACTTTTATACACTTGTGTGTCCATTTAGCTAATGAATGAAAAATCTTCATTTAATTAAATCAAAAACAACCTTTGCATGATTTTTTTCATTCTAGTAGTTATTTGTACATTCATGTGCATTTAAGAGTAGTATGTATATTTAGTCTGGATAGTCCAGGGATGCTAAGCTTTAAGTAGCCCCAAGGAGGTCTTTACCTCACTCCCTTGGTTTAACAATCGCAAAGTATCTGCTTAAAACTTTTATACACTTGTATGTGCATTTAGCTAATGAATGAAAATCCTCTTTTGCACTTAAAAAAACATACATTCATATTTGTTCAAGTGATTGAATTGATTGATCATTTGAAGTCCTCTTTCTTATGTTCATGTGTATAAACTTACATATGTTTGAATGTAATAGATATATAGTTTGGACATCCCGGGAACACAAGGCTTTAGCTGTCCCAAAGAGGTCATTTGATTACCTCACTTTCCTAGTTAACAATGATATGTACTTATTTAATTTCATCGCTATATATTTTTATATAAGGATTTGGATAGAGCCTTAAATTAATATGATGAAATAATTCAGTTAAAGGAAACATCTAAATTCTAAATGTATATGCTTACATTCATCATTTAAGTGTGCTAAGACATATTGTATGTATAGATATACTTAGGATTTAGTCACATGCATGTTACATATGCTGAAAAGAAATGAATGAACATGTGTCATGTGATAGTAATTCATTCCAATTAATCTTAAGATTATCTCTTATTGAATATGATTATTTAAAGTGAACCTAAACTTAGGATTAATTTAAAATATGTAATAAGTCATTCACTAAAAAGAATTAATTAAATAATATGCTTTAGATGTGACTAAAGGTAGGGATGGAAGAAAGTAATCCTCTCTTTTCCTTCTCTTTATAACACTTAGTTGCTAAGTGTAAGTCAAATGAAACAAAAGAAAATACTAATTAAAATTCCCAAATTAATTAAACCACTTAAATTGAAATCAACATCCTATAATTAAATCCTTTCATACTTAGATAATCATAACAAAGCTTAGCTAAGGCATACCACACAAGCCTTAATACACACACATTAGAATTAAGTCACCATTTTTTAGCTATGTGTTAGGGCAATGCATGGTATGATGTATGTTTTGTTTTGTGATGTATTATTTTAGACTAGATGTTAGGGTATATATTTTGTAGACTGGATGTTAGGTCTGATTAGCCTAATCATGTTTTCTATAGGTAATTATGCTTAAGGGATGCTTAAAATAAATATAATTGCTCTCTTTTGTAGGTTGCTTAAACCCCTAAGCATAATTTATATTAAGACAAGTGGGCTTGGTTGCTCATGTGTAGGATGCTAAGTTGAAATTATTCATATAACTACTTGGGTTGTATGGAGTGTTTAGCTAACACTTATTTTACAGGTGTAGTTAGATTTACTTTTCCTATTTTAGTGTAAATTTGCATTAGGAATTAGGATTAGTATTATGGGGGATGAGGATGAACATTGGCAAAAGGGTTAGCCCTGGGGTGCCATGTAATGCCTACCAAATCAAAAGAAGTAAATTAAATGAAGAAATGAAGGAGATATGAAGAATGAAGATAAGAAAGTCCTCATAGAATTTATTTATTTATAAATTGTAATTATTCTTTCTTATTTTGGGTTATATAAGAGTAGAGCTTGGCGATCCATTTCTCTTTTTGAGTTGTACAGCGGTACCCAACCACACCGGCCTCTTATTCTTTTGCATTAGATTTATAAAATTCATTGATGTTATGTTTAAATTGTGCAATAAAAATGGCATGCCTCTTTATAGTTTCTTTATGAATGGTGATTTAATGAGTAACTTGGATCTGATTAGGTTTTTAGAAAAAAAATTTAATTTTTCTACCCCAACTACAACTCATAATTAAAGTTTTAAATAATTCATAACCTCATACAAATCCTAGGCATTAAATCAAGATAATTAAAAGATTTATCAACCCCTTAGCTGAAGGCCTTGTCAAAAGAGTCCAAAATTAAATAAAAACTAAGAAGATTTGCATTAGACTAAGTCAGTGCTCATACCACTCATGCTCTAGTATCTTAGGGAGTTGGTTTAAGGACTTTAGTTTCTTAATAAATAATAACAACCCAACTATCTTGCAAAATTATATGACTTAACTACATGGTTTTAAAGCATAAGAGGAGTTAGATGGCTGCCACTCCATGTGATTATAAGTCCAACGGTCAAATGATTTACTCTCTCTTGTGGTGATAAATCATATATCCATCTTCGCTTAGATTTAGGTCGTGCTTTGGCTTATGTCAAAGCTCCCTAGATTTAGGATCTGAAGTTATTATTTCCTCCGGGATACAAGCATAAATCCTAACCTCTTAGGCATTTTCACAACCTTATGTTATTGTATTATAAGCCCTAGCAATCTAATAAATTTCAACTCAAACATATAATTCTCTTCAATTTCAAATATATAAAGCCCAACCATAGGACATATTAGAATGCTCATTAGGTCTCCTAGTATCATGAGCATTCTGTACTCATTTCCTTTAGTTTTCATGATAAGTCTCTTCTTTTGATCTATCTCGATTGATTTTCTAAATATAGCCAATTTATTAATAGTCTGACCCTTGAAATCTTTGAAGATAATAATTGTCTAATCGAGTACCCTCAAGGAACCACCTTTCTTAGTAATTAATTATAAGAAACTTTCAAACTCAATTTAATATAAATCCAAATTTATTCATTCATGTAAAGTAGAGGAAAAATCTCTGTATATGTGAAGACCCATCATGCCTTAGGAGTCCTTATTAGGTGATTAGGTCCATTGAAGGGTGATATTTTTATCTTTCAAGATAATATATAATACCTCAATATCATACCCAATCACTTCAATAAGTACCTCCTCAAATCTGTGTGATGTCCCTCACATACATCCAAAAATAAATACTACAACATCCTTGCACGATATGGGAATGCTTGACCTGTGAGGGCATCTCTTGTGGTGAAGAACACTCTCTTTTCCCTGATTTAGCCCATAACTAAATTTCATCATGCATTTAAGTGTAAGAAATCTCTAACCCTTTGTCAAAATGATGAGTCAAAATTATATAAAATCTGAAAAGATCTTTTATTAGACTAAGTCATTGCTCATACCACTCATGCTCTAGTCTCTTACGAAGTGGGTTTAGGATTTTCGTTTCTTTCCAATTAAATAATAGCCCAACCATCTTGTAATTTCATAAGACCAAACTACATGGTTTTGAATCGTAGGAGGTGTTAATTGGATACCACTCTAGGTGGTTATAAGTTCAGCAGTCAGGTAGTTTATCCTCTCTTGTGGAGGTAAACCATATACTCATCTTCGCTTAGACTTAGGTCATGCTTTGACTTATGCTAAAGCTCACTAGATTTAAGATCCGAGGTAGTTGTTTCCTTTGGGCTACAAACATAAATCCTCACCTCTTAAAAATTTCCACAATCTTGTATTATTGGATTATAAGTCCTAATTTTCTAATAAAATGTTAACTCAAAACATATTAATCTCTTCAACTTTAAATATATATGCCCAATTATAGGATAAATTGGAATGCTCCCTAAGCCTTCTAGCATCATGAGCATTTCCTACTTCCTCCCTTTAGATTCTAAAAATAAGTCTTCTCCTTGAACAATCTCATTTGATTTTTCAAACATAACTAATTTAATGCTAGTCTAGCCTTGAAATATTTGGAGACCCTAATTGTCTACTTTAATCGAGAGTATTTGTTGACCTCACTTTTGGAGTGAGCTTTCAACTTCTTCATCCTAGGCATAAGGACTCCTCTAGACATTAAGAGTTCATTAGTCTTAAGACACTTCTAGTGATTAGGTGAACACTTAACCTTACCCTAGAGACTTAGAAGAGTTAGCCATGGGAATAGGTTATGCCTTAGAGGTGTTAGAAAAACTTGCATACCCTATAACTTAAACCCAATCTTTAGTTTCTTCTTTCAAGTCAAATTTCAAATCCAAACCAACTTCAAATTCAAATCAATTTCAAACTCAAATAAATTCCAAATCAAAATTCAAATCAATTCCAAAAATCCAAATCATGAATCAATTCCAAATGATTGAAATCCATGATCAATTCTAAATCCAAAATCTTTCCTAAGCCATTTTGATTCCATCTTATGGACTTAGCCAAACCAAATCCAAATCAATTCAAACTCAAAATATTTTCATAACTCATTTATATTATCATTTATATTCACAAATATAAATGAAATATAAATTCAAATAACTAAAACTAAATCCAAACCCAAAATCTTTCCTAAGTCACTTTGATTTCATCTTATGGACTTAGCTCAAATTAAATCCAAATCACTTCAAACTCAAGAGATTTTCTCATAACCCATGTATATTCTCATTTATGTTCACAAATATAAATGAAATATAAATTCAATCAACCAAAACAAAATTCAATACTCAAACCTAAATCTAACCTAAATCCAACCTTACCCTTTCAAGTCAAATTCTTGAACTTAGCCAAATCAAACTCAAATTAATCCAAGCCTTTGTATTTTCTCTTCAAACAATCAATCCTACAATCACAAACCAAGTATAAACACAAACTTCAATCATCAAACCAAAATCAATCTAACCCAAATCAAACTCATGTTCATCCTTTGAACTTGAAATTGTCAAATGAATCAAAACCCATTTGACTCTAAATCACTTGCAATTGGATTTATATTTCAATCATAAGTCCATATGTGATTTCAACCAAACTTGAATCAAGCCTTGATCAAGTCAATTGACCCATTTAGGCTCACTTGACCCAAAGTGATCTAAAGCACCTTTTTGAGCCAAATTCTAATCCAACCCAAATTGAATTAAATTAAGCCCATCTAAGCCTCACATTATGAGCAACAATCATCCTAAGATAATCAAACACTCAAATTGGGTCAAACCAAGTCAAACCTAACATTTGACCAAGTCAACACTTAGCCCAAATGAAACCTAAACTAGCCAAAATCCACCATAGGCCAAGTTGATTGAAACCATTAATCTAGACCGACCCAAGATAAATGATTGAACATGTCCAAGTCATCATTTGAGCTAAACCTAGCCTAATTGGCCACTTGACCCAAGTTCACCCAAGTTGACCCAAGTTATCCTAAAAAGTCAAAATATGTCAAATCTTGATCTAAGCTGAATTGATTGCAACCAATGGGTCAAATTCATTCTAAATTGCTTGTTGAACTTGACCAAAGCCTCAATTGGCCAACTAGACCCAACCTAGCCCAATTGACCATGAACCAAACTTGACCTAAAAGGTCAAATCAAGCCAAAATCAAACCAAAACAAAATAGATCAAAACCAAAGCTTACAATATATTTTCTAAACTAACCCATGACCTCCAATTAGATCAAATGGGTCAAATTGGACAACTTGACCCATTTGACCTAAGTGAACGCAAATGAACCAAAACCAAATATAAATCAAATTGAACCAAACTAATGATACAAAAATACTTCAAATGATCATTTGAACTTGACCCAACCCATGGTTTGACCCAATTTGACCAATTGGTCAACTTGTTGACCCATTTTGACCTAAATGGGTCAACATGAGCCAAATCATATCAACTAAGCTCCAAATTCATTGAAAATTGGCACAACCCATTTTTCAATCATTCCAAATATTCTTAAATCAAAATGAAAGCTAAATGACCATTTTCCCCTTGGTCAAAATATATGATCAAATTCACTTAGAATTTGATCATATTCTAACTCAAGACCACTTGGCACCTCCTAGTGGACCATTTGGGAGGGTGGTGCACATGACCCAATAGGGTTGGGTCAACCAAACCCAACCCAATGCCAAAACCACCCCAATCAAATTTCTCCACATGGATCATCTCCCACACTCATTTTAACACATGTGCACCTCCACACTCCCACTCCTCTATCATAACCGAACCACATGGCACTCATAACAACCAAAATAACCTAATCAATGAGCAATTTGATGAAAATGGAAAAATGAGCTTCAATCATCCGATCCAAGTAGGGGGAGATATACTTGCCTCATCCCATTCCAATTCACCTTCTTGCATTTGATTGAGCTCAGAGGATCAAAGGCAAGCTTCTCCAAAGTTTTCCAAGCATTCCTAACCTCATTTGAAATTCCCATTCTTAGTTTTAAAATAGGGAGGTGAGGGAGGTTTCCAACTTAGCCAATTGTCAACCAAAGTCCACTTTCTCTTGCAAGCACCATCAAGGCACTAAGTCAAGCTCATCCAAAGAAAATCCCAAGCATCCAAGTAATTATAAGGGGGATTTAGACCAAAGTCACAAGCCATTGAAGAAAGCTTTAGTCAATTGGAAGATCCATTATAAATTGAACCCTCAAACCTTCAACAAGGCTTTTTCTCCACTAGATGAAGCTACATCCACCGTGGAAGCACTGCGATAGCCTCCGGTGAGGTATGCTTCAAAATCAAGCTCTCATTGAAAATTCTTTTGTCATTTGTGAAAGAAATTTTAATCCCATTGAATTTCCATAGTTGGATGCGCTTCTCCTTACTTCTTTATGGTGTGGGTTGAATCCTAGCCCAATCCAAGCTCAAGTGAGCTCAGATCAAGCCATGGAGGATGAACAATCACCGTCTCCCGCAGGCGAGGGCAAGGATAAATCATGGACCGTCCATCTTGCATGTTTTAGATGGACGGTCCTGATTAATCCACTTAGATCCAATGATTTAATCCTTGTACAAGGCTTAATCCCATACCGATCTTTGATTGGATGACCCAAGGGAAAGCATGTAGCACCGCCGGCTAACGCAGCATCTGATTTGACAACTTAAATAATCAATCTCATTATGCCATGTGCAAAGCACGTGCCGCATCAGTAACCCACATGGCTCTGACTAGATTAGTTATATAATTAGGTTATTTAATGACATATTAATCATAAAAAATTCAAAAATTCATAACTAAATGTAGAAAAATCCAAAAAATGCAAACTCACCTTTATTTTAAAGATAATTCAAAGGGGATAATATAAAATTGAGTTTAATTACTTTTGAAGAGGAACCTTCATCAAATTTCAATTTTATTAAAAATGTAATTAAGCTAATTACTCCCTAGTTACTTCAATAATTAATTCCAAACTCCCTAGGGTTAATTAGTGGGTTGACCTTTGCCTCCCATGATTTTCAATTATTAATTTAGGTAGTTGTTTATTTCATCAATTAAATTATTAATTAACCTGTTAAAATGTAATAAATTCATTAATTAAGCTTATTAATTATCTTGGAATAGTGGATAGACTTAGGGAATGGATACAAATTGATTAATGATTTAATCATTTCATTGAATTGCATGATTAACCAAACTCAAAACCAAAAATTAATCTAGAAACTTAATCACTTAATCAATCTCAATCTTGGGTAGATCCTTAGGTGTTCAAAAGCCTAAGGTAATCTTAGGGAAATCAAATCCAACCCACATGTGTGGGAAGTGTTATGAAAGTACTTAATTAAACTCTTTAGCTTAATTAATCACTAATTTAATTGCATTATGCCCCCTTTCTTTCTTGGAGCATTGCTAATTTAAATTTCATGTGATTGTATATCATATGTTAGCTATAATTAGTAGGTTAATTATATTAAAGTGGTGTAGATAAGGTAATTTAATTCACACCTTAACCTAAGCAAAACATCTTTTCACACATGGGGGAAATGGGTTAGTACCAACAAACATCTTTCCACATTTCCTAAATTAAATCAAATTCAAAATTAAAATAAAAAATCTCTTTAAAATAATGTTGATTCACTTTGAATAATCTGATCTTACAGGATTATCCTTAGAAATTAATTAAGATGAATAAAATCATGTACTTGCATCACTTTATCTCTTTCCAAGTATGTTAAATGTTGTTTGTCATGTGAACTCATGCATTCATATCTTTTAAAAAAATCAAATAAATGAAATATTTCCTTTATGTCAAATTGTATATTTTGGCTAAAGTAAGAATATGAATGACTATTATCCCTATTAAATCAAAAAATATTTTCAAAACTTACAAATCAAACATTAAAAATGAAGGTATGTTGCTTATAAATACTTATAAATCTGCATGTGATTATAACATAAAATGTGTTATGTGATTTCCTTCTCTTTTCTTAACATGGATCTGGGTAGGATTTGCAAAGTGTATAGTTTATATGTAAATTGCATAACTAAATCAAACAAAAATACAACCTTTTCCATGACTCCTCTTCCATTCATTCCATTTTGTACATGCACATGTATTTAAGAAAAGTGATATATTAGTTTGGACATCTCAGGGTTACGAGGCTTTAAGTATCCCCAAGTAGGTCTTATATCTTACACCCCTGGTGTAGAAAACAATGGCACCGTACACTTATGTCTTTCATACATGTAAATGTGCATTTGATTAATGGATATAAGAGTCCTTCTTTTCTACTTAAACAAAAAATTCATGCATTCATGAAATATCCAAAATTTTCTTAAACAACATTCCTTAGTATTCATCATCAAAGTGTGCTAAAATATTTTCATTACATGTATAGCTATGTTTGGGATACATTCATATGCATGGTATACATGTTGGAAAGAAATAAAGGGTTATGCGTTATGTGATAATAATTCACTTTAATTAATCTTAAGATATATTTCTTATTAAATATATTTATTTAGAGTAAATCTAAACTTAGAAATAATTAAAACACATAATAAAACATTCACTAAAAAAATTATTAATGAATCTACCTTAGAAATTACTTAATGTAGGGATGAAAGAGAAGTTCTCTTCTCTTTTCTTCTCTTTTCTTCTCTTTACAACATTTAGTAATTAAATATAGGTTCATTCACACCAAATAAAATCATCAAATAAAAATGACCAAATCAACTAAATCACTTAAAATAAAACCACCCTCTAAGTTGAACCCTTTCTTAGAAAATTTCAACCTTAAAGCTAGCCAAACACAAGCCTTAAATGGCACACACATTAGGCTAAGTCACCATTTCTAGCTTGTTAGCTGGCATGATTTGATGCCTGATTTTATTTTTTGATGTAATATTTAGATTAGATGTTAGGGTGTATGTGCATAGACTGAATGATAGGGTGATCTTAGTCTAATCATTATCTTCTGGAAGGGATTGTACTTAAAGGGGTGTTGTAATAAAAATATAAATACTTTTGCCGTTGCTTTATACCCCCTAAGCATAATCCAAAATAGGTCAAGTGGATTTGGTTACCCACGTGTGGGGTGCTAAGTCCAAATTATTCATATACATGCTTGGGATTGTATGGTGTGTTTAGTTAATCTCTATTTTGAGGTTTTAGTTAGATTTTATTTTTCTCATTTTCATGTAATTTTGTAATTAAGATTTGGAATGAATGTTATGGGGAAGTGAATGTGAACATTGATCATAAGACTATGTCTTATGTACCATGTGAAGCTTTGGAGCCAACTACATCCCAACCAACCAAAAGAAGGAAAGAAAGAAGAAATGAAGAAATGATGAAAAGAAGAAAGAAGAATGAAGAATGAAGACCCCCATAACATGAATTCTTTCTAAATTATAATTATTCATTTGTAATCTGGGTTGTATAAGGGTAGAGCTCGGCTACCCACATTTCTTTTTGGGTTTGTGTGATGGAGCCTGACCACAAAGGCCTTATTCTTTTGTGCTAGCTTTATAAAATAGTTTGATGTTTATTTAGCTTGTGCATTAAGATGGCATATTTTTCCTAATTTCTTCCTTGCTTTGCTAAATGGCCTAGATGTGATTAGGCTATTAAGAAAAAAATAAATTTTCTATCTAATTAATCAACTCAAAATTAAAAATTAATAACTCATAACCTCACCTAATGCCTAGGATATAAATCAAGAAATAAAAGATTTAGTAACCCCTTAGCTAGATGTTGTATGTTTTATATCATACATAAAAATCATCTTGCTTCATTCTTGCTTATGGAGGGCTTCCACCTTTGCCAGAGAACATGGCTTGACATTTGAGAGCCATGGTAGAAATGCACCTCCTTCTTTCTAATTTTGGCCCATAACCAAATTCTCATGCATTAGGCATATGAATCCCAAATCCTGTGTCAAACTAATTGTCCAAAAATGAAAATAAACTTAACAAAATGTGCATTAGATTAAGTCATGAGTTCATGCCCTTCATGATCTAGTCTCTCAGGGAGTGAGTTTAAGGACTTAGTCTTCTTTCTAAATAAACAATAGTCTAGCTTTGTTACAAAAGCATAAGACTTGCCTACATGTATTTAAAATTGTAGGAGTTAGTTGGCGGCCACCCCCAGGTAGTTGTAAGTCCAACAGTCGAGTGGTTTATCCTCTCATGTGGAAGTAAACCATATGCCCATTTTTTCCTTAGATTTAGGTCATATTTTGGTCCTTGCTAAAGCTCCCTAAAATAAGGATCTGAGGTTGTTGTTTTCTTTTATGGGCTACAAGTATAAATCCTCACCTCTTAGTCATTTTCATGATCTTGTATCATGAAATTATAAGTCCTAGATTTCTAATAAAAACTCAACTCAAATAAATAATTCTCTTCAAATTCAGAAATGTAAAGCCCAACCATAGGATAGTTTGAGATGCTTGCTAGGTTTTCTAGCATCGTGAGCATCCCCTACTTATCTTCTTATGATTTTGATAATAACTCTCTCCTTTTGATCAATCTCATTTAATCTTTCAAAAATAACTAATTAATTGATAGTCCTATCTTTGAAATCTTTAGAGACAATGATCATTTATCTTAATTGAGAGTATTCTTTAAGAATCTCATTCCTTAAGATGTAATTAACTAAGGGGGCTTACCTCCATAGGAACTTAACAATGCCGATTTAAAATAAATCTTATTTTACTTTTTCATGTAAAGTAGGGGAAGAATCTATGGTACATTCGAAGACCTATCATCCTTAGGAGTCCTTATTAAGGTGATTAGGTCCATTGTAGGATGGTGCCTTCTGTCTCACGAGATAGTATAACATTCCTCAATGTGGCACCCGATCACCCTAATAAGAATATCTGTGGATCTACCTAGTGTCCAACAAAAGTGTTATTTTTATTTTTGTCTTCATTTAATTCATTTAGATGAAGATGAAGATAAAATAATTCAACACAGTATTCTTAAGGAATTATCATTCCATAGGATGTAATTAATTATGGGGGCTTGTCTCCATAGGAAACTTAATGAACTTAGCTTCATATAAATCCTATTTTACTTTTTCATATTAAATAGGTTAAAAATCTCTAGTACATTTAAATACCCATTATTGCCTTAGGAGCCCTGATTAGGTCCATTATATGATGATAATTTTTATCTTTCGAGATAGTGCATCATTTCTTAATGTCGTACTCGATCACTTTAATAAGTACCCCTAAGATCTGTGTGGTGTTCCACATCTAAAAATAAACACAATAAGCTAATGAGAGAAAATCCCATTTTCTACAAAATACACATATGCATCTTTCATTTAAAGTGTGCTAAAAGAAACATATTATATGTGTAGGTATACTTAAGATTTAATCATATGCATGTTACATGTGATGGGAAGGAATGGTTGAACATGTGTCATGTGATAGTAATTCAATCATATTAATCTTAAGATGTATTTCATGTTGAATAGAATTATTTAAAGTGAACCTAAACTTAGGACTAATTTAAAATATGTAATAAGTCATTCACTAAAGAGAATTAGATTAATTAATATACTTTAGATGCGACTTAAGGTAGAGATAAAAGAGGGTAATCCTCTCTTTTTCTTCTCTTTATAACACTTAGTTGCTAAGTGTAGGTCAAATGAAATAAAAGAAAATACTAAGTAAAATTCCCAAATTAATTAAACCATTTAAAGTAAAATCAACCTCTTATGCTTAAATGCTCCCTCACATTTAGAAAACTATAACCTTAAAGTTTACATACAACCCAAGCCTTAATACACACACAAATTAGAATTAAGTCACCATTTCTAGCTATATGTTAGAGCGATGCATGACATGATGTATGTATGGTTTTATGATGTATTATTTTAGATTGGATGTTAGGGTGTATGTTTTGCAAGCTAGATGTTAGGATGGTATTAGCCTAATCATGTTTTTATAGAGGATTATGCTTAAGAGGTGCTTAAAATAAATATGAATGCTCTCTTTGCATGTTGCTTAAACCCTTAAACATAATCCAAATTAGGACAGGTGAGCTTGGTTACCCATGTGTAAGGTGCTAAGTCCAAATTACATATAACTACTTAGGTTGTATGGTGTGTTTAGCTAATATTTGCTTTTGCAGGTGTAGTTAGATTTACTTTTCCAAATTTTAATGTCATTTTGTATTAGGAATAAGGATTAGTGTTATAAGGGATTAGGATGAGCAGTGGCTAGAAGGTTTTGTCCTGAGAGGCCCAATGATGCCTTTGAATCAAGCAGATCTGAATCCAAGAAGGAAGAAGCAAGAAGAATGAAGATAAGAAGACTACCCATAACATTTATTTATTTATAATTATAACTATTCTTTCATATTTTGGGTATAAGTAGAGCACCCCTCTCTTTCTAGTATGTGGTACCGACCACGCATTATATTTTTTTACGCTAATTATAAAATATTTAATATTATGTTTAGCTTGTGCATTAGAAATGGCATGCCTCTTCATAGTTTATTTATGATTTGTGTTTGTTATATAGCCTGGATGTGATTAGGCTCTTAGGAAAAAATTAATTTTTCTACCTCAACCCCAACTCATAACTAAAATTTTCTATAACTCATAACCTCATGTAAAGTCTAAGAATTAAATTAATATAATTAAAAGATTTAGCAATCCTTTAGATGAATATTGTATATTTAATATCATACATTCATATTGCTTCACTCTTACTAAGATAGGTTTCTATCCTTGCATGATAGGGGAAGACTTGACCTTTAAGGGTCTCCTCTATGGTGGAAAATACCTCTTTCTCTTTAATTTAGCCCATAATCTCAATTCATCATGCATTTGGACATATAAAAATCCTGTCCTTTGTCAAAATGAAGTGTCCAAATCAAATAAAAATTAAAAAGATTTACATTTGTATATTTAGTCATTATTTATACCACTCATGCTCTATTCTCATAGGGAGTGAGTTTAAAGACTTTAGTCTCTTTCTTGTAATGACAACCCAACTATCTTGCAAAATCATATGACTTTCCTATGGATTAAAAGTGTAGGAGGAGTTAGTTGGTGTCACTGCGGTTATAAGTCCATTACCCTCTCTTGTGGAGGTGAACCATATACCCATTTTGCTTAGATTTAGGTCATGTTTTGGCTTATGCCAAAGCTCCTTAAATTTAGGATTTAAGATTGCTATTTTTTTTGGGATACTAGCATAAATTCTCACCTCTTTGGCATTTTCACAACCTTTTGTTGTGGGATTATAAGTCCTAGCCTTCTAATAAAATGCCAACTTTAATAAAATCAATCTCTTCAATTTTAAACATATAAAGCCCCATATGATGATTGAAATTCTCACTAGCTTCAAAGTATATTTCCTACCATATCTCCTTGGCTTCCAAAATAATCTTTTCCCACTTGATTTTCCAAACATAACCAACGTATTGATTTACCCTTGAAATCTTTGGAGATAATAATGATCTACTATAATCGAGAGTATTCCTAAGGAATTCATCTTCCTTAAGATACAATTAACTATATGGGCTTGCCCCCATAGAAAATTTAGAAAGCGATTTAATATAAACTCTACTTTTCATCCATGTAAAGTAAGAAAAAATCTGTATATTCAAGACCTATCATGCCGTAGGAGTCCTTATTAGGTGATTAAGTCCATTTAAGGGTTATGTCTCTATCTGAGAGATAGTGTCATGCCTCAATGTCATATCTGATCATTTCAATAAGTACCCCCTAAGATTTGTGTGGTGTCCCCCATACACATCCAAAAATAAACACCATAGTGGTTCACTACTTGTTCAACATGATTATTGTCTTGTTTTTGAGTCAAATAAGATTATTATAATCAAAAGTGGATCATTTGTGAGTAATGATTTATTTAAAATAAATTTATCATTTTCTAGCAATAAAGTATTTTGCTTAAATCTTTATATTTCATTAATTATTACTTCTAATATTTGGCATGCAAGATTAGGACATGTAAATTATAAAATAATTAAAAGAATGATGTATATGAATTTAATATCTAAAAATAATATAAATAAAGATGTGAAGTATGAAATTTGCTCTCAAATAAACTAACTAAAATACTATTTAAATCTATTTCTATTAAGCAAAATGATTTATTAGATCTTATTCATAGTGAAGTTTGTGATTTAAATGGTAATTTAACTAAAGGATGTAAAAGATATTTTATTATCTTTATTGATGATTTCTCAAAATTTTGCTATGCTTATTTAATCTGAACTAAAGATGAAGTTTTTGATATATTTAAGAAATATAAATTAGAAGTAGAAAATTAATTAAATAGGAAAATTAAAATTTTAAGATCAGATAGATGTGAGGAATATATTTTACTTTTATTTAATTTTGTGAAGAAAATAGTATTATACATCAAGTTACTCATCTATATTCTCCTCAATCTAATAGAGAAAAAAATATAGAATATTGACATGGTAAATGTAATGCTAATTTCACAAATTTATTGAATAATTTATGGGGTGAAGATTTATTAATAACTTATTTTATTTTAAATATGATTCCTTAAAAAGATTATAATAAAAAACTTAATAAATTTTGGAAAAATAGATAACCCAATTTGAAGTATTTAAAAGTTTGGGGTTGTTCAGCTAAAATATCTATTCCATAAGGTAAAAAGAGAAAATTATGATCTAAAACTGTAGATTGTGCATTCACTGTATATTCTCTTAATAGTCCTACTTATAGATTTATTATTATTATTATTACATTAGTAATATTTCTAATTAATAATTATGGAATCTAGAGATGCTATATTTTTGAAGATATATTTTCTATGAAAAATAAGATTACAAAAATTTATTAATCAAAAATAATCTTCAATAGAGAATTCTATAATAAATAATGATGATATAATTTTAACTATTAAAAATGAGAAAAATGTTAGAAAAAGTTAAAGGATTGGAAAAGAGAAAATTTTAGGTGATGATTTTTATTCACTTTAAACTGAAATATTTATTTTAGAAAATGATCCTACTACTTTTGATGCTGTTATGAATTTTATAGATGCACCATTTTGGAAAGAAGTTATTAATAATAAAATATATTATATCATATCAAATAAAACTTGGGTACTTTGTGATTTACCTCTAGATTGTAAAACTATTGGATGTAAATGGATATTCAAAAAGTAATTAAAATCAGATTGATCTATAGATAAATATAAAGCAAGATTAGTGGTCAAAGGATATATACAAAAAAGTGGTGTTGACTATTTTGATATTTATTCTCTGGTTGCTAGAATTTCTACAATTCCTTTGCTTTTAGATTTATCTTCAGCATATAATCTAGTTATAAACCAAATGGATGTAAAAACTGTATTTTTAAATGGTGATTTAGATGAAGAAATTTAAATGGATCAACTTGAAGGTTTTATAATAAAAGGTCAAGAAAGTAAAGCTTGTAAATTAGTAAACTTTTTATATGGATTAAAAAATGCTCCTAAACAATGACATGAAAAGTTTGATGAAGTAGTATTAACATATGAATTTTTTATTAGTGAGTCTGATAAATATGTTTATATTAAAAATGTTGATCATGATTATGTTATTTTATGTCTTTATGTTGATGATATTTTAATTTTGGTACAAATCTCAATATTGTAAATAATATTTAAAGAGTTTCTATCAACTCAATGATATAAAAGATTTAGGTGAAGCTAATGTAATACTAGGTATAAAGATTTATAGAAATACAAATAACATTTCTATTACTTAGTCATATTATATTCAAAAACTTTTTAAAATTTTTAAATATCAAGATGTGAGTGTAGCACCATATAACTCTAGCTTACATCTTATATATAATTTAGGTGATAGTGTATCATAATTAAAATATTCTCAAATAATTGGTTGTCTTATGCATCTAGCAAATTATTCTTGACCTCATATTACTTATGTTGTAAGAAAATTGAGTAGATATACTAGTAATCCTAGTGAAACTCAATGGAAAGCACTAGAAAGAATTTTTAAATATTTATAAGGTATAATAAACTATTGCATTAATTATAGTGGTTTTCCTATAGCACTAGATGGATATTGTGGTGCTAGTTAGATTGTCGACACTAGTGAAACAAAAATCACTAGTTGTTATGTCTTCACATTTTGTGGTGGTGCAATATCATGGAAATCTACAAAACAAATATTGATCTCTATATCTATTATGGAAGCAGAATTTATAGCACTTGATATTACTACTTCTGAAGCTAAGTAGCTTAAAAGTTTATTATTTTGTTTAGCTTGAATTGAAAAACCTATACCTATTATTTTAATAAATTGTCATAATTAAGTCGCTATAGCAAAAGTAAAAATGGAAAATGCAATGATAAAAAATGTCATATTAAAATAAGACATGATTCTTTATATGAATTATTTAAAAGAAGTATTGTTACTTATCATTTTATTTACTCTGAGAAAAATATTACAAATCCATTGACAAAAAGGCTTGCAAAGACTTCTATATTGAGATCATTAGAAGAGATGAGGTTAAAATAATCATCACAATGAAAACCAAACCTTCAGATTAGAAACACAAAGATATAAAATTAAATTTGGTAAAAATGAAGCTGATCGAATGATTGGTAAAAGCACAATTCTAAATATTATAAATATCATCTTTATATATATTTGTGCTAAACTATAATAAAAATAAGGTTGAGCTATAGCTCTTAATGAGATCAAAGGCAAAAAATTTTATAAGATATTATAATTTCAGTGTATCTTGATCTATTTTATATAGATTTATCAGAATGAGATCTTATTAAGATCCTAAAATATTTATGAATTGAGATGAAAGACGTCCTTTAAAGCACTCTTGAGTAAAACTTATAGTATGTCTCATATTATGTATATAAAATAATACAATTTATATACTTAGTTCAAAACTTTGATTACTATAATATTTATTATTGTTAGATTTTGGTTATACTAAGTGAAAGTTCAAATAAGATTTTCATCTAAAAAATTGTCCAAAATGAAAATTTTGATTTTTGATCTCTTATTTTATTCACCTCAAGTTTATTTATAAATATATCTTTATTAAAGAGGAAATTATTATGAAAAAGTAAAGAAGAAAAAATATTATTATAATATTAATATAATGTTATAATGTTATAAATATATATATATATATATATATATATATATATATATATATATATATATATATATATATATATATATATATATATATATATATATATATATATATATATATATATATATATAACGTTATTCTTAAAATATTATTAAAAGACTATTAAATTATACTTATATAAATTATAAATATTAATTAATTAATTTATAACTTAAAATAATGACTAGTAGCTATAAATCATAATTTGGTGATTTAATATTTAATCTTTCACCTAAATATATGATTTATAACGAATGAATTTAGATAAAAATCAATATTCTCTCCGCTTTCTCCATTCTTTTTTTCTCACATTCTTTTCATTTCATTTTTTTGACAATAAAAGATTAATTCAAAGTTGATCACCTCGATGACGCCATCAAAAGAAATGTTGTATCTCAAAGTAGAGAAAGAATTTCCTCCCTTGATCTACTATATATAGTATCGACATCTCTCTCTCCTAAGTTATTTTGATCTCTTTACTTTTATTTTTTAGTTATATATTTATATTAAATTTATTTCTTAATTGCTAATTTATTATTATTATTTTTTTAGTAATAGATTATAATCTCATCCACATAATTATATTTTTTTTATCCATTAAATATATGCATATAAAATAATTAAATAAAATTTTAACTTTATGTCTTTCACCAATATATGCAGTATTTATTTTCTTTTAGTTCTAACACCGAGTACATGACTTACGTGTTCAATACTCGCCCCGTTACGCGCAATTCTTGTCAAAAACCTTTCCATTATTACCTTTCTTCGGCTTCATACGATAATTCTCGCCGCACCACTCTTGACTCGCTATCGCCATCACAAAGATCCGCGTCCCCCGACCTGTTGCTGGAAATTGGCTAATCCTTCCACGCTCGTTGATGAAGTCATCATTTATAAGAAACCAACCCTTTTCTCCCGGACAGAGTAGGTTTCCTCTGCCACTTCTCCCCCACTTTTCGAAATAGTATGCTAGAAGGCTATTTAGGACCACTTAATTTTTTTTCTTAAAATAATATAATTTTTTTAATATATATATATATATATATATATATATATATATATATATATATATATATATAACATAAAAATAAAACCATAAAACATAAAATTTATCCCAATAGGGCCTAAGCATTAATCCAAGTTTTTAAAATTATGATATTTTTAACTTTTATTATTATGTTTAATCTTCAAACAAATAATAAAACAATTCAAATTTGTTATGTAACCACCATGACGATTAACAAATGGACCGGATGACCGGATTTACGGCGGTTGACAACCGCCGAGCATGATGATTGTGCTTGGAGGATTTTCAAGCTTTAGAGTCGCTCTCTCTTGTTGGTCTCCTCATGAGGAATGATTATTTATATTGTGCCTCGTAAATACGCAAAACCCGTTTACCACTTTCATCGGACGCTCAAAATGATCCCTTTGATCATTTGATGTAAATATTTGAATGCTCAAATGAAGTAATTTTGAGATCTTGGGCTTGTTAGATCCGCCGCCGATTTGACTATAAACATTCCATGTTTGAGAGCTTTTTAGGGATTTAATTGATATCCCAAAGTTTTCAATGATATTTTAAGTTCTCGATTTCACCGCTTTAACTTGATCGCTTGCTTTTAACGCCAAGATTCGCTAGTATAATTTTCGTCATATCGTTTTCCTATTTTTGGATGACATTATCTCAATGATCCAAAAATATATACGTCAAATATTTGAAAATAGCAAATTCTTTAATGAAATTTGAGAGTCCTTTAACCACACAATTTGAGAGAACAGATCTTCATGGGAGCACAAAATTATGACTATAAAAGAGCAGCATGGTGTAGATATGCACGTGAGATTTCGTTACGAGTCATCCCAGTTCCCTGAGAGCCTCGGGACCATGGCTGAAGAGCTATGGCGCCGCACCTGGCTGCGCTACTTGAAGCGCCGGGGTTTCGTTGGTCGCAGTCCCTCGGGTCGGAATGAACACGGTAGTCGACGGGCGACGCGTGGGTCATGCTCTACCAATGGCGAAGCGTGGCAGCGAAGCGCTCGATTCGAACTGCAGCGCAGGGGCCATTATGGCGCGCGCTGGACCCAAACGGTTTCGATTTTGGTTTTGATTTTAATTTTGACGATTTTTTACCCTTTGCCTAGTCTATAAAATCCTAGGGCCAAGAGAGACACTCTTCTTCAATGCTCTGCTTTTTTCTTCTTAGGGTCGTGAGACGATCAAGGCCGTAGTTCATATGGCGAGCTCGGTTTCCTCGAAGAGGCGAACCGCCCACCAACCGAGTTAAGGATACAAGGAGATGATTGCGATGGGTTACTGATGGCTCGATGGTGGTCGCTGCGATACTTGACCATTACGCCGATGATGGTGGTGACCGACGGATCGCCAGGGTATTGCGAAGGATGCATAATGAATGGTGACCGGCATAGTCGGCTACCGACGCGGTCGAATGGCGAATCAGCGATAGTCGACGGCTAGCACGGAATGGGTGGATGACCGGCGATGGTGGTGACCAC
This sequence comes from Cymbidium sinense, assembly GCA_021442155.1. Taxonomy (NCBI): domain Eukaryota; kingdom Viridiplantae; phylum Streptophyta; class Magnoliopsida; order Asparagales; family Orchidaceae; genus Cymbidium; species Cymbidium sinense. The sequence goes on from CM038217.1 coordinate 123,406,567, forward strand.
GAAAAAATTGTGCATGGTGCGGGCGACAAATGATACGCGGTGGCGACGACGGGGCGGCGTCAACCGGCAACGTAGTCGGATGACCGGCGCCGTGGCGGGATGACGCGAATGGTGGTGACCGCAAAAATGGCGATGGTCGCGCAGGATCGGCGACGGTAGCGACAAGACCGGACCGCCGGTTGGTCCGACAGCGCAGTACGGGCGGCGATATGACGTGTCGAGAATGGGGATGACCACGACGGGCGACCGCGTTGCTGTGTCCGACACCGACGGGTTCGGAGATCCGCCGTAGTCGCCACGTTCTGGCTCCTTCTCAAAATAAGCGAAGCCTGTCGACCGACCGGTTTGAGTAATCGACCAATAACAGACGGGTCGACGGCGATGAATGGTGCCGTCTGCGGCGCGGACCGCATCGCGGTCGAGATAACCAGCAATGGTGGCAACCACCATAATTCACACAGCCATGATAAATGAGCGAATTGGCTCCGATGGGGGGCGGTATAAGAACCGCGTGCCAGAATCAACGCCCAGAGCGATGACCATGCGAGATGACGCATGATCAGATGATGGACCTGATCAGAACCATGGCACGAAGCGGCGCACCGATATGAGGTAAGCGCCATGCTGTGAGATGACCAGCGATGATGGTGGTGATGGAGATCAGCGATGACAGCGATGGCCGCATCGCTTTGACCACCATATGGTGCCGACGGGGTAATCGGCAATCCAGCGATGCATGTGGCCGGGTGGCGAGATATGATGGTGATGACCGCGGAGATGGGCGATGGTCAACGATTTTTCTTTTACCTATCCGAGGTTGTTTGTCAGAGTGTGACTCGATGACGTTAACCTGTATGGAAGAGGTTTGAATCCGAAGATTTTGACCTATCCGGGTTGTTTGTCGGTGTTACCCGGCGACGTTAACCCCATGGATGAGGTCGATGAATCCGAGGATTTTGACCTATCCGGTGTTTGCCGAGTGTTACTTTATGATAATGGAAGAGGTCGAAGTCCAGGATTTTGACCTATCGGTTGTCGAGTGCTCAATGATGTTAATGATGGAAGAGGTCAATTGAATCACCGAGATTTTGACATCGGTTATGTTTATGTGAAACCCCATGACGCGAACTGATGGAGGTGAATTGAATCCGAGAATTTTGACATATCGAGGTTGTTTGTCGTGTTACCCAATGACGTTAACTGCATGGATGAGGTCAATTGAATCACAGAATTTTGACCTATCGGTTGTTTGTCGGTGTTACCCGATGATGTTAACCTGTATGGAAGAGGTCAATTAATCCAAATTTTTTCGAGGTTGTTTGTCGCTTTGCCACGATGTTAACCTATGGAAGAGGTCAAATCAAAGATTTACCCATCCTGTTGTTGTCGTCAAAGCCCATGTAAACCTCATGGAAGAGGTCAAATCAAATATATTTTTATTGAGTTGTTTTACAAAAGCAAATGACAATGTGGATGGCGATTAAGAGTTGCCGCTTTTGGACAAAATCAAAGTTTGATTCTTTAATCTTCATTATTTCATCTTAAAAAAACATAGTGGTTTTGATCTTGTTGGAAAACTATCGCCATACAAGATGAAATAATATATCGGCCTACAATTACATGCTAAAATCACGATAGAGTAAGTTTGTTTAGCTTTATTTAAAGAGTGAACAAGAAAACTCCAAAATTTTCACGGAAAACCAAAGAGGGAAAAAATCACGGCCCCAAGAAAAGCTTTCACTATGTATTTATTTGAGTACAAAACCACGGCACCCTGACGGTTGTCAACCACCATCGTCGCCACCATCACCGCTACACCGATCCTGTCGTCAATCTTTTGGTCACCATCATATCGCCGTGGTCGTTTCCCACTCATTATCATCATCGCTACCACTAAGAATCTACAACTGAATGTGACTATATAGCTGTTGTTATCTGATTTTGGGATTCTCATTGTCAACCCTTCTCATATACAATTATGTAATCCCGTTATCGGGAAAACTTGTACTCCAAAATAAATATATAGTGGAAGCTTTTTACTGGGCTAGGCTCCGTGATTTTTTTCCTCTTTTTGAGGTTTTCCATGTTAAAATTTCTGGAGTTTTTTTGTTCACTCTTTAAATACCTGTGTGTGTGCTGAATTTCGCAACAAGGCTAAGACGTAAACTTTTACTCTACCTCAAATGGTTTTCTAGCACACAACAGTTTTAATCTTGTTGGAAAACTTTTACTCTACCGCAACTAGTTTTCTAGCTCATGCTTGATCGATGGCGGCGGCGGATCAATATACGGCTGGCTGTGGTTGACAACCCGAGTGGTGGCGCTTGGAGGATTTTCAAGCTTTAGAGCTCTCTCCTCTCTCTCTTGGCCTCCCCTCATATGAGGAATGAGGGGCTATTTATAAATTATAGGAGTGGTATCTCTGCAAATACATGCAAAACCCGCACCACTCTACTTCATCGGATGGCTCAAAATGATCCCTTGATCATTTGATGTATTTTAAATATTTGAATGCTCAAATGAAGTCAGAATTTTGAGATCTTAGGCTTGTTAGATCCGGCTCATCAAGACGCTCGATTTGACTATAAACACTCCATGTTTGAGAGCTTTTTAGATGTTAAACAGATATCCCAAAGTTTCTAATGATATTTTAAGTTCTTGATTTGAGCTTTCAACTTGGATCGCTTTGCTTTTAACGCCAAGATTCGTTTAATTAATTTATATATATATATATATATATATATATATATATATATATATATATATATATATATATATTGCATATATATAAAAATATATATAATAAATATTTGTTGTAAAATAACACGATATTTGAAGAGAGAACAAGAAATCGAGGATTTTGATCTATCCGAGATTATTTGTTAGAGTGTTACTCAATGACGTTAACCTGTATGGAAGAGGCCTTGGGAAGTCCACCAAGGACCTTTTGGCCTATCTTAGGTATTAGTCAAAACATTATTTGATGTATTACCTGTATGGAAGAGATCGTTGGATGTCCACCAAGGACCTTTTGACCTATCCTAGGTATATGCCAAAGTGTTACTTGACTTCTTACCTGTATGGAAGAGGTCCGATCAAGTCTCCTTGGGATTAATCATGCCCCGATTAAGATACAACGTGAGTTACGTATTTCTCAAGTAGGAGGATTAAATGAAGGAGATTGTTTGTCAAATTCTTCGCTCGATGACGTTAACCTATGTGGAGTAGGTGTAAAATTTTGACCTATCTGAGGTTGTTTGTCAAAGTGTTACTTGATGACGTTAACTTTTATGGAAGAGTTCGAATCAAATATGTTGAGGATATTTAACCCATCTGAGGTTGGTATTACTTGATGAAGTTAACTTGTATGGAAGAGGTCAAATCTACCAAGATTTTAACCCATCCGAGGTTGTTTGTCAAAGTATTACTTGATGATGGTAACCTATATGGAAGATGTTGAATCGAATCTGCAGAGGATTTTTGACCCATCCGAGATTATTTGTCAAAGTGTTACTTGATGACGCTAACTTGTATAGAAGAGATCGAATCGAATCCGCCAAGGATTTTTGACCTATCCGGGGCTGTTTGTCAAAGTATTACTTGATGATAGTAACCTGTATGGAAGAGGTTGAATTGAATCCGCCAAGGATTTTTGACCGATCCGAGGTTGTTTGTCAAAGTATTATTTTATGACAGTAACATGTATGGAAGAGATTGAATCGAATCCACTGAGGATTTTTGACCCATCCGAGGTTGTTTGTCAAAGTGACGCTAACCTATATAGAGGTCGAATCAAAAGGATTTGACCTATCCGAGGTTGTTTGTCAAAATATTACTTGATGACAGTAACCTGTATGGAAGAGGTCGAATTAAATCCGCTAAGGATTTTTGACCTATCCAAGGTTGTTTGTTAAAGTATTATGTGATGACAGTAACTTGTATGGAAGAGATTGAATCGAATCCGAGGATTTTTGACCCATCTGAGGTTGTTTGTCAAAGTGTTACTTGAAGATGCCAACCTGTATAGAAGGGGTCGAATCGAATCCGCTAAGGATTTTTGACCTATCCTAGGTTATTAGTCAAAGTCTTCGCTTGATGACATTAACCTATGGGGAGTAGGTGTGAAGTTTTGACCTATCTGAGATTGTTTCGAGTCGGATGACGTTAACCTGTGTGGAGCAAGTCTGAAGTTTTGACCTATCCAAGATTGTTTATCAGAATCTTCTCTCGATAACGTTAACCTATGCGGAGTAGGTCTAATGAAATCACAAAGTTTTGACCTATTCGAGGTTATTTGTCAGAGTCTTCGCTCAATGACGTTAACCTGTGTAGATGGGGTCAAATTAAAACATTTGTTTGAACTTGTAGCCAAAATTGCTCCTTGATATTTGCCTTTTTCATTAGTATTATTGACTTGCTTCTAGAACTGATAATCAATTAGATATCCAGAATATTGATTTGGATAATCTTTTGAGATTAAGAGTTATCCCCCAGTTCAACAAAAGCTGAAAGATCGAAGTTTGATTAATCTTCATTTTTCTTACGTGTTCCTCGAGAGTAAGATTTTCTTCACCATATCGGTGGTGTTGTTCTGAACATAAAGTCAGATTATCAATCATTGTGAAGATGTGAAGGGAATGTTTCCCACAGATGGTGCCCCATGCCCGCTCAAGGCCACCGCTCACCGACGCCGCACACGCGCACCCGCTAGCCGTGCCACACTCGTGGAAACGCCCGCTCTAAACCCGGTCAATTCGACGAGGATAGTTGATGCCTCTTTCGAGATAAAACTGGAGCTTCGTGATAAACTGTGCCTTGACGCTTTCAAACCCGATCCGACGAGACACGCCTCTTCGAGGAAAATTGGAGCTTCGCCATATGAACTATGGACTTGATCGCCTAAACCCGTTCGAGGATAGTTGGTGCCTCTTCGAGAGAAAATCGAGCTCATCATATAAACAACAACGCCTTGAACGCCTCAAAACCCGGTCCGGAGGACGGAGCATTTTCGAGGGAAAACCAGAGCCTCACCGTATGAACTACGAGCTTTGATCGCCTTCAAACCTCCGACAATAACGCCTTTCAAGGGAAAATCGAGCCTCGCCAATGATCTATTGGCCTTGATCCCCAAACCCGGCCTCCAACGAGACGCTGACGCTCTTTCAACGGAAAACCAGAGTCTCACCGTATGAACTAAGGGCCTTGATCGCCTTCAAACTCGATCGGTTTGTCGAGAATAGTTGACGCCTCTTTGGAGGGAAAACCGGAGCCTCGCCATATGAACTACGGGCCTTGAACGCCTCCAAACCCAGTGTATCTAACGAGGACAATTGATGCTTCTTTGAGGAAAACCGAACCTCACAGATGAACTATGGGTTGATCTCCTTCAAACCCGGTGGTCAGATGAAGACAGTTGACCTCTTTGAGGGAAAATCGAGCCTCGCCAGTATGAACTACGCCTTGATCGCCTCAAAACCCTCACCGACGAGAATTGTTGATGCCTCTTTGAGGGAAAACCGAGCCACATGAACTACGCTTGATCTCCTCCAAACCCGGGTCGATAGTTGATGCCTCTTTGAGAAAATCGGAGCCTCACCGATGAGCTATGCCTTGATCAAAGAATGACCTTCTTTAAGAAGAAGATCAATTTGTGACAAAAGAAATAAAAAAATTTTACTCGCCCTTGAACTTCTATTAGATAATTTCTCATCTAACGTAAAGAACACTAGAGCATATGAGAGTTGTGTCTCCTTACTTGACCATAGGAGGTTTTTATAGATCCACTGTAGGGGGAAAGAGAGAATAAATTAAAAAAAACCCCAATCTCCTCATTATGGCATTTAATTAGAAAAAAAACCCTCTCCTCATTATGACAATTAATTAAAAAAAAACTCTCTTCTCATTATGATATTTAATTAGAAAAAAACCCTCTCCTCATTATGACATTTAATTAAAAAAAACTTCATCTCTTTCAAGACTAAATGTATATATATATATATATATATCAAATAAATAAACATTGATAATTAATTAGTTGATAAATAAATTAATACATATAACATATGTAATTACAAATCGTAATAATAAGTAAAGTTATTTAATATATATTTGGATGAAATAAGTAATATCATCCAAAAATAAATGACATGATAATTCTACTACCCAAATCTTGATGCCAAAAGCAATCTGATTCTGAGTCAAGACTAACCCAAATCAAGCGCTTAAAATATTATTAAAAAATTTGCGATAATAATCGACTCCTAAATATGGAGTTTTATAGTCACCGAGTCTTGACGAGAATCTAACAAGCAAGCCTAAGATCTTAATTCGACTTCATTTGAGCATTCAAATACTTAAAATACATCAGATGATCGAAGGAATCATTTCGAGCCGTCCAATGGAGTGGTTTGGATTTTTTATGTATTTATAGAAACATCACTCCTCTAATCTATAAATAGCCCCTCATTCTTCACATGAGGAGAGGCTAAAGCAAATGAGAAGAGAGAGCTCTAAGACTTGAAAATCCTCCAAGCATAATCGCTACCACTGACGGCCGATCACACTGCCGATCGCCGACACCGCCGTCACCGCGCCCACCGCCATCCGCTGCCGCCACCACCGCCGCCCGCGCATCACCGCTACCATCACCGCCAACCACCATCGCTAGTCACCGTCGTCAACCACCGTCATTGGTCATCGCTGCCGACCACCGCTGACTGCTGCCACCATCATCGATCATCATCGTCGTCGACCACAGCCGTCGGGCACCACCGTCGACTACCACCGCCATCTCAATATATCCGCCGGCCACCATCGCCACCGCTGCATCGACACCACCACGTTCACCATATCACCAACCGCCACTAACAACTTTACGCTAACAATCGTGATACTGTTCTAGATTCCCATTGTCATGCTTTCTCATATACAATTATGTAATCCCGTATCGGGAAAACTTTGTTGTGGGCTCTGAAAATTCGCCATCGAATTTTTCGATGAAAAGAGTGGTTTAAAGTGTTGGTGCAATTTTCAGAAGGCAGATGAGATAGTAGATAAGACACTACTCAGAGATTTCATCCTCATTTGGTGAGAACTTTAGATTCGTTCCATGTTATAAGCTATATTAATTACCTCCTCTCAAGAGAGAACTTTCGATTGCTAGTCATTAGATCGAAAGCGAAGATATAGAAGCAAAGATGTAGAGTTTAAGAATTTAGATTATGAAATTTATCATTATAACTTAAATCGGATTGGAATGACGCGTCGATCTAGATCCCATGGTTCTGTCATCCGCGCGATCCCTAGTCTACTTAATGAGGAGGTAGTGAACCCACAAAAAGATTCTCATCGAACACATGGGTTACGCCGCCCAAGAAATGTAGACTGGGGTGGTGTTTTTCTGAGATCTTAAGTTTACCTAGGGATTGTTTTTCATAAAGTATACCCTATGATTCACAACTCAAAGGGCGAGTCATTGGGAGCATACGCTACTAGCGGATCGTAATATAATGGAGTCGTAGCCAAACCACCAATCGAGGACTCGTCATAACCGCTTCATCTGAGCCTACCGCTACGTTCGAGGACACGACACGCCCACTAGAAGAGATTGATTGAGAGTGAACATGTTACTTGATTTGACATTGGCTTTTTGTGAGCTAAAGTTTTCTTAGTTTGTCAATCCCAACAAACTATCAAAGGATTGATTGGTTTAAGTTTTTAATGATAGAGTTTCATTTAAGCAATTTCTTGATATTTGAAAATTGATTAATTTGATGTTTAAGAGTTTTAGATCCTCAATTTTAGCTACCAAAGATTAGATCTACTCACTGACGTAATCGCTTTTCAAATATTTCACCGACTTGAAACTCTTTTATAGTTTTTGATTTTATTAACCCCGACCCACCCAAGATTAAACCGGAAGAAGACAGATCCTCAACACTTGAATTTAGGCATTCAACATAGTGTCGGGGTACATGCTGGTGTATTTAAGAATTTAGGTAGTTTTTATTTTTTTGAATTATGAAATTGATTTTATATTTTCATTTAATTCCAATTTTAGTCTGCGCAGCTTTTTTAGATATTAAAATTTGCTCATGAAATCTCTATGTCCAAGCACATGCAAGTATTTTTAGCTTAGTTGATTTCATCTAATTAATAAAATTATTGATTTTTGAAAATTATAATTAGAATGAAATTCCTCAATTTTTGAATAAAGAAAGCCCTATGATTTTTATAGATTTTGATTTAGTATCGCCTTTCATTGCACGGAAGGGTTGACCTGGGCATTTTGATGATTGTAGTCATATTACTTGCACTATGTTTACTTGTTGAGTTTTGTAATTCTCCCTCAATTTTTGATTAAGTTACAATTTCAATGTTAAAGCCCACTTATGCTTACATAGCATAATCCTCCACATTCGTATAAGAGTTATTAAACCCAATTTGGACTCATCCTTAGATTTTTATTTTATTACAAATTTGTTATGTGTTTAGCATTAGTCCCCCCCTCAATTCCAATTAAAGCTTACCAAATTTTGAGAATTTACAAGAAAAGAGAACTTACTCATTACTTCTCTTTAAGCCATAGAGAATAGCTATTAGAGTTTGTGAGTTTAATATTAGTCTCTCTTAAATTTTACTTAGATTTTAAATGAATATTACATTTTTTCCAAGATTTGTTTTAAAGGCTCCCCCCTTTTTTTATTTGACGCTATAAAATTAGCTGCAGATTTTTCTACTTAGCGCTCCTAAATTAGCCCATTCTATTCTCCCATTTTTCTAAGTCAAAATATTGTGCTTTTTGCAGCCTCCCGTCATCCCTGAGGTCGATCGGGTGTGTTTTGTTTTGCTCGATGCCTCTTGAAGGAGTGATGCTCTTACACCACATCGGTTTTTCATCTCATGCGCTAAAGACAAGCCTTCAAATGCAAAATACAAACAATGCAATATATAATCATCCTCTTTTTCTAAACCACGATAAAATTTTGGCACCATTATGTGGGGAATGACATCTAACAACCTGACTTACTCTAGACGTGCTATAATGATGCTATGACACCACCGTATTTTTCATCTTCACCGCTAAGTACAACTATGGGCTTCAAACCTACAAAGAACACAAGTATCGAGATATACATTCACAAATACATTCAATATTTTAACACGTTAGTGAAAAGAAGGAACAGATCGGAGATGTGATAAATGCAGTAAGGGAAAAGACAATCAAAATCGAAGGAAGAATTCTATAACCATTTTTCTCCGACGCGGCGATGGAAATGGCTAAAGCGGGAATCGCATCGAAAATCAATGGGAATGGACGATTTTCTTCCACTCAGCTGCAAATGCGACGCAAAAAGGTGCGGGCCAAAAATCGAAAGAATTAGATCCGAATTTTCTTCCCGATTTATGGCAAAGCGAGTAAAAGCTAAAGCGGAGTGCGGCCGCGGGTTTGAAGGGCTGCAGAAAATGGGCTGGGCGGGCTAGTCACACGGATCTGCGGGCTATGAGATTTCACGAGCAGCGGGCCTTTTTTTTTTTGAAACGGCGGATCGCAGTTTACGGGCTGAAGGAAGGCACGGCGGCGGATTCCGGCTGCGGAAGCGGCAAAAACGACGAGATTTAGTGCGGAACGGAAGGATTCCGGCGGCGGATCCGGTGCAGGTCGGGACAGCGGGTCGCTTAAGAGTGGGTGCAGCCATGGGTCGGGGAAGGCGAACGGCGGAGGCAGCGCGTGCTCGGTCAGCGGACGGGTTGCGGCCGCGGGTCAGAGTGCAGGACGAGAACGGCGGCGAGCTCGCGCACGGGTTTGCACCGGTCGGACGGGCTCGGGTTGGGCAGTTGCGTCGCATGTGTAGCGAGCAGAACGCGCGGGTCGACACGGATGACGACGACGCGGTTCTGGAGATGGCCGGAGCATGGTGGCTGAGTGAGATCGGGATTCAGCGTGTCTCGTGGGTCGATGGGTCTGTTCCGCTGGACAACGGTGGGTCACGTCGGAACGGATGTTGCCGGTGGGTCGCGGCGGGACACAAATGGCGACGAGCTCGCGCGGGTTTCAGGTCGGACGGCTGGGTTGCAGTTTTCGCGCCAGGGTGTAGGGAACGCGCGGAACGATCTGCCGAATCGGAACGGGATTGAACAGAAAAATTGAAAAAAAAAACCAAAGGAGAATTACCTTGTGTGCAGAGAGGGAGAGAGAGAATGCAGGAGAGAGAAAACGGAATTGGAAATGAGGAGAGAGTGGGAGAATCTGAGGAGTGGTTTTCTGCCGGAGGAGTGGTTATCTTTAAATATTTATTATTATTTTTTTAATTTTTTTTCAGAAAACTGAAAATAGGGGAACGGTTCTAATTTGAGAATTTTAAATTAATTTAAATTATTTTATTTATTAGATTTCTATTTATATATATCGATTTGGTAATTTCATTATTCAAAAGAATTAATGTTGGTTTCCCGATCAATTTGATTAAATGAGTCATACCAAATCGCGATCGCCGTTGCATATTTTGATTTGTCAATTGAGTGTAACGCCTTCATAGATCTGACATTTCAAAGCTAAATGATCATTATAACGAAATCCTCATAGCCTCAACGTATGTACGACGACTCGATCGATCAATATCACCATTTCATAAACGAATAATCATCGACGAGTCATTTGAGTGATTGAACGCCTCGATATTCCTCGATACGATGCCACTTCAAATCACTGACATTTGTATCCCAAATTCGAATCTAATTGATAGATTTTGATATTTGAATCTAACTCAATCAATTTTCGAACGTCGTCAATATCGCCGCCTCTATATGTGTCACATTATAAGAAGTAATCAAGACGTTAGATTGCAATATTTAGAGATCAGATGAAGCAGAAAAGTCTTATCATCGACGGAAGTCCTTCAATCATTTTCGGTGATATCCACTGCATTTTGAACCGCGATTTGATGTCGCTAAGTCATCATTGAATTTCAGGCTTATCGATTTTCACGCATATATGAAGGTCATTATTTGTACCAAATAGATATAGTGGAAGATTTTACTAGGTTTTTTTTACTCTTCCTGTTTTTTTCACATAAAAATTCCTAGTCCTTATTTTTTCAACTATCTCATTTTCAGTTAAAGCAAGTTTTATCTCATTTCGTTTTTACTTTATATTATATATATATTTATATATATATATATATATATATATATATATATATATATATATATATATATATATATATATATATATATATATATATATATATATATATATATATATATATACCGAAAAGCATATAATCAATGAAATTTAATAAGAGGATAGAAAACCTAATTATCATAAATAATTATATCAACAATTAGTCTATAAAATTTTAGATATAACCTGCTTCACTTGTCGCTAATAAAATCATTAAATTTGCAGAAGATAGTAATTTCTCCATTAAGGGATACCGGGGTAATTTCTCCATTGAGAGATGCCCGATATTAGTACCTCTGAAGTGGAACGGCTGGATTAAGTGCATTATGACGGTGGTCCGGCATTCAAATTTGTTTAGCAGGAGTAGCCATGGCCTCAAGTGGAGAAGCCATGATAAGCGTGAGACCAAACTTCTCCCTGAGGTCCAAATCCTTAGGTGCCATTCCTTCCGGCAAACTCCATTCAAAGGATTGAATGAGTGAGGCTAGCATGAGCTGCACCATACGAACACCCAAACGCAGCCCCGGACAGATCCGCCGTCCTAAACCAAATGGCATGAGCTCGAAGTGCTGTCCACGGAAATCAATCTCGCAAGCTCCCACTACGAACCTCTCCGGAAGAAAGTGATCCGGGTTCTCCCAAACCCGTTCGTCTCTACCGATGGCCCATACGTTCACAACCACCTGACTGTTCTTCGGCACCATGTAGCCGTTTATCTCCGTGCTCGCCTCTGCTTTGTGAGGCAAGAGAAGGGGAACCGGCGGATGAAGCCGGAGTGTCTCCTTTAGTACCGCTTGGAGGAATGGTAGTCTTGAGATGTCTGACTCTTCCACTACTTTCTCAAAGCCGATAACTATCGCGATCTCCTTGCGAGCCGTTGCCATCAGTTCTGGCATGTGAAGCAATTCCGCCATCGCCCACTCCAATGTAGTCGAGCTCGTCTCGCTTCCAGCGCAAAAGAATCCTAATAAAATTTAAAAGAAAAAAAAAAATCCAATTTTCTTTGAGTATATAGTGAAAATTAATAAATTAATGAGTTTTTTTTTAACTAATATCATTAAAAGTTTAATTAAATAATTAACTATTATTAAAAAAAATTAAGAATCGGTATAGTCGCCCAATTAGTGATACCACGCGTCGGCCATGAAATTGTCACGCTCGCCAGATACTGGTCGCCGCTCACTGGGCAACTAGCTTCAGATATGAGCCGGGCCGCCTCATGCGACATATTATTAGGCCGATCACCCGATCGGGCTCTATCTTCTGCTCGATTCGCTAAATCGCTTCCTCCGCCAGAGCAAACTCCGACGCTTCTTCATTTCCATCCAGCACGGTCTTTCTCTGAGCTTCCGGCCGCCAGTAGTCACCGATTACACGCCTTGTCCGTGTAATCGATAGAACTTCCTTTTTTTCCCGATGCTTTTACGCCGCTTAACGACTTCCCTCTCCATCTAGCGTTGGAAGTCAACATTAGGGAGACGATTCCACTCCATTTCGCTTCGAGGAAAATTCCCTTTGGCGGATTCTATATTTTTTGCACTTCCGTCATTCTTGTAAACACACGAAATCACTTTCTTTATCAATTTATAAATTAATAGAGTGCTTAGAGTTGTAGAGTTAGACTTTGTTTGGGATTTGATTTTTAGTTTGTGTTGGCGCCAGTGTTAAGTAGCCAAATGTAGTATTAATTAAGGTGTCGATTAATATAAATTTCTGATTATTCATATAGCTTGTTTTGAAAGAATGAATAGAGAATTTATTTTGCCGATTCTTTTCCATGGAGGCGAATGAAAATAGTGTGGGAGGTCGAAATCATCCAGTTAAGGTTCTGCGTCACAGCAGCTTACTGGAATTGAAGCAATGGATTATGACAACTTTGCACATTTATTCAGAGCATCACACAATCACTCTTACAGGTCATTATCCGGTGGTTAACGGATTTATAACGTCTGTAATATCCGACGGCGACGAGTAATCGGATGAATCTTCCCGCCGATGTTAGTGTTGTATGTCGGAGGATGTTAATGTTGCATCCACATCAGCTGATCCGACAATAAGGTCAGTAGATATACCACTGACGACACACCAGGATTTCATTGCACATGCACCTCTAGGGACACAATGCAGCTGATTCTACATTTGGTTAATGGCTTTTTTTTTTTTGCAGCACCGCGTTTGAGGTCGCGCCACACTTGCTTATGAAGGAGTGGCCCATCACGTGCAGACGATTCATCCGTGGGCTAGAGCAGGTGGGCCTACATTGTGTTAGCCAGCTTCGCTTCATCCGCCTAGATCATCATTTGCTGACTGCCTTGGTTGAGAGATGGTCTCCGCAGACCAATACCTTCCACCTTGTTGTCAGTGAGATGACTGTTATACTCCAGGACGTAGCGATGATCCTAGGACTACGAGTTGATGGGCCACCTGTCATAGGTCCAATTGTGATTGGTGAGGGAAAGAGCTGGGACACCTGGCCTGATTACTGTGATGATTTTTTGGGACGACACCCCTTACCAAATGTGATGTATCATGATCTGATCAGTCCGCAGATCAGGTCGACATTTAGAATGGGTCAGGCACACGCTCAGACCTGCATGCCGCTGAGATGACTGAGGTGGACTTTTTACAGGCAGTTTGAGCCCCAATGAGTTTTTTGGCACCTGCGTGCTTACATTCTATTCTTTATTGGTTATTTCTTACTACCTATACACGTTCGTGAGGTTCATTTATTTATCACTATTAGATGACCGGATACCTTCAATACGATGGTATGGGTGCGCTAGCCCACCCATACGGAGTGACGAGTGACAGTCCACCAAGTGCAACATGGCTGACTGCTTACATCTTCTTCAGATATGGGCTTAGGAGCATATTCATGTTAGGAGGCTGACTCTACATGTGCTATATCCTGCTGAGCTTGATGATCTCAGTGTTGGGTTGAGGTATATTTTGTTAAGTGTACTTTTAAATTTTGTAGCTTTAATATATATTTAAACTATTTTTTATGTACATATGTAATGAGAAGTATGTTCGCCAGTAGCCAATGGAGAACGTTGTAGTATATAGAAATGAGCTGGATGGCTTGCAGCATTCCCAGGTTGGATTTGTAGATAACACTTCAGTTCAAATATGTGCAACTTCTAATTTGATATAATTTCTAATATGTGCAGGTGACATGGGAGCCGTACAATGAGCAGATCATGACATGTCTATCAGATACATGCTTAGCAGGCTCTGAGATGTGGTTATCACGAGTCCTTCTTATCAGCTGGAAGAGAGTTGAGTGGCATTTACCAGATAGAGTGTCGCGTCGCCTCATTCCTCGTAGCCTCGCTTGACCCTAGTTTCAAAAGGTTCGATGGTCGGGGTAAAGCGGATGTCGATTGGGTTGATTACCACCAATCACACATCGCTTGGGAGAGGAGGATTGCCTCGTGAGCTTAGTTGAAGATGTGGACAGAAGACACCTAGCATATATGCCGGTTCAAATCGGGCATTTCAAGATTTATCGGTCGCCAACAGATCCTCACCACTTACTATGCCGAGCACCTGAATATGTAGATATAAGTATTCATCTCAATTCATGTAAGTGCTAATTTTACATATTATTTTTCAGTGGAGCATATCGCACGGGACATCTTTTACATTGTGGATGATCACCCCTTACAGATGTGTTGATAAGATGAGTGATATGCGAGACTGGATGATGTAGCGCGTGACACATATTGGACGAGGCGCCAGAGGTGTCGCCATGACCTGGAGTGTCGTCACCTATTAATGCGATCCGTGTCCATTTACATATGTTAATGCGACCCTCTATATCGCCTACATAAGGTACATCCACCCCATCTTCCGCTTCATCACGTAACCCGCAATACACACCTGGGAGTGGTGCATTCCGCACGAGAGGCGATGTTTAGGTAGTCTGTAATGCCTCACACGCTTTGTTTTATATATTTCATTCATTGATATGCGCATGTACTACGTCTATACTACCTTTGTTATATTTCATGTGCACTTTCTTTGAACTACTTGAATCCCAATTTTGGGAGGATATGAATTCTCACATAAGTTGCGCTTAATTTGCATCGCATTTTTAAGAATATATGAGGGAAATGATGATGATTTGAAGACAACCATTATGTGCACGACACTTTACAAAGCAAATCAAAAGAATCCTTCATATGTTAGGGTGTGCAATTGGTCGATTTGGATAATTTTTATTTTTTGAATTGATTAGACCAAATCAAATAACATAACTATTTTGATTTATTCAGTCAAATCTATTCTTTTTTTTTTTGATGTATTGTAATTAGTTAGGGATTAATGTACTGCAATTAGTTAAGTTTAATATCCACGATCATTTGTCAATTAATTGTTGTAGAATGCTAGTTGGTTGTTTATATTAAATTAGTTGGGCACGACCCTCATCTGAAGTCGAATTTAAAGCGGCCCGACTTCGTGTATCTGATAACGCCTACTGGGCGACGACCTCAATTTCACGCTACGCCAATGCCACGGAATCGGGCGTGACGCCTACCAATTGGGCTACTATACTTATCCTTAAATTTTTTTTAATTATACTTAATTACCTAATTAAGCTTCTAATGATACTTTGTTTTAAAAATTACCTAAATTAATGACGGCAAACATAGGGTGATCAATTACCAACAGAAAGGATATTATGATTTTCTTGCTAAGCTTCGCATTGTCTTCTCGATTAAGTTGAAGAAGCGCATCCAAAATATCACCATTCGTTTTTCTACTTTCTACTGCCGTGACTTCCAATCGATTTTCTATCATTTGATCAAAAAAATCATATAACTTTTTATAGTATGCAGTAAAACGACGCCTCCGGCCTTGCAGGTCTATTGGAGCCAACAAAGGGAAGAAGTCGGAGAGGTTTGGTCTTCCTGCCTCCTCCATCATCCCCACATCAAATCCTTCAACTCTTGAGCTGATTCAGATTTGAAATCTACCATATCGGTGGACAAGAAGGTGGTCGACATCAGATTGAGCACGGTGCAGAACGCTGCTCGAGCAATGCGCACGACCTCCCCCTCCTTCCCCCTAATATAGGCGATGAGTTCCTGAACCTTTCTCTGGCGAAGCAGATGGTTTGCATCGAGAGACTGTGTTTTGAAGAGGTGGGTCTTCATAAGAGTACGGAGATACCTCCATGATTGATTTGGCGGCGTGGCCAAAGGCATGCAAAACATCAGGGATTTGTCGGCCGGAGATGTAGTGCGCTTTTGTTTTAAGTACTTCTGCGGAGCTTGGTGAGGAGATGACAACTGTGTAGATCCTGCCCAGCTGGAGATACATGACGGGTCCATGGGTTCGGGCAAGGCAGGCTAAGGAGCGATGGGGATTTTGGCCTAGCTCCAGTAGGTTGCCCAACACGGGCAGCGATCTTGGCCCTGGAGGAAGCGGTAAGTCTCTCGAGGATTCGCGTCTTAGAAAAAGTATGGCGATGGCAGTGAAGAAGACCGACCATAGAAGATATTTAGTCAACTCTTTCATTGTCTTGTTTACAGACGAGAGATATATCTACGGTTCTATATGGAGACACTTTTTATAAGCCCTGGGAGGAAGGGCAATCCCACATGGCCTCACGCCGATTCTATTTATTGAGCTTATATATGTCATTTTAATTATTGAGAAATGTCTAATATTCATTTAAATCATGACTATATTGATATGCAACACCCAATGGATTTTGATCATATTAGTTGATAAAATCTCCATTATCAATTGAACTCTTTTAATTTGATTTTTTAGGCTTTGTGTTCAATGTAAGATGAATCTTTCAAAAAATTCATGAATTTCATTGAGAGTTTCTATTTTTTTTTTTTTTTTTTGGTTTCAAATTAGCATAATAATATTAGTAAAATATCTATTATGTGGGTTTATATATATAATAATAAATAATAATAATAAAATGGTTGATAAATCATTTATGCATGCATAAATATAGGTTAGATGCAAATGAATGTTTCACAATTGATTGCAATTTTCATCAACTTGTGTATAAAATTTCATGAGGTCTATTGAATGATAAAAGTACCATTAAATGATTGTAAAGTTTGAAAGCCCTTTTCTTACACTATTTATAATTATCATAATATCCCATTCTATTATTATTTCTACCTGTTTAATTGATCATATTTATGCTCTACAACTTATAGTTTATATCTTTTTAGTGGGATTTTACCTATTGAGGTTTTCTCATCTATTATTCTAGAATTTTTAAATTACTAGTCATTTAGAGAAGTTTTAGATCTATAAGTTTGTATTTGAAGGGTGATTAAAATTACATGATTTAGTTGATCTTATCAACAATTTAATCAATCAAAGATTCTAGTTCGAATTTAATCCGATCAAATCTAAATTTGATTGGATATGATGGATTATTGTTTGGATTCGATTTCCACGTAAAGCTGACTTCAATCTTACGAGGCATGCCTCAAAATTAAAATTTTTAATTGGTTTTAGTTAAATTTTTATTTCTGATCTATAGTAGTATTGATGCTTCTAATAGCAGTTCTTCAAAACTTAAGAAAGATTAATTGAAGTATCAGTTCTACTGAAAAAGTGGGCAAAGCTTCAATCATCTTCCTCTTCTTTCTTTAGTTATCCTTGATATGGCACTTAAAATACTACTAGTCGAAGTACGAATCTTGATGCTAAAAGAAAGCTGATCCGAAGTTGAAACTGATCGAGATCAAGCACTTAAAATATCCTTAGAAACTCTGGGATGTCAGTTAAATCTCTAAATAACTCTCAAACATAGAGTGTTTATAGTCAAATCGAGTGCCTCTGCCGATGGATCACGAGCCCAAGATCTCATAATTCTGACTTCATTTGGGCATTCAAATACACAAAATACATCATATGATCAAGGGAATCATCATGAGCCGTCCGAGGGAGAGGAGTGGTTCGGATTTTGCATGTATTTACAGAGACACCACTCCTCCAATCTATAAATAGTCCCTTATTCTTCATATGAGGGGAGGCCAAGAAAGAGAGAGGAGAGAGCTCTAAAGCTTGAAGATTCTCCAAGCACAATCCAGCCACCACTCGACGGTCATCAACCACCGCACCGCCGCCACATCCTCGCCAATCTGCCGGTCTCCATCATGATGACCTTCATCGTCTGACGATGTCCCTCGCCGTTCACCATCATCTCGCTACCAGCAACTATTACAACTGAACGCGACTATATATGTTGTTGTCCGATTTTGGGATTCCTATCGCCCCTTCTCATATATAATTATGTAATCTATCGGAAAACTTATACTCCAAAATAAATATATAGTGAAAGCTTTTTACTGGGCTAGGCCCCGTGTTTTTTCCCTCTTTTCGAGATTTTTCACGTAAAAATTCTGGAGTTTTCTTGTTCACTCTTTAAATACCTGTGTGTGCTGGATTTCACGACAAGGCTAAGACATAAATTTTCACTCTACCGCAACTGATTTTCTAGCACGCAACAGTTTGGCGCCGTCTGTGAGAAATGATTCCCATTATTTCATCTTGTATGGCGACCAAGTTTCCCAACAAGATCAAAACCACCAGCGAGGTCAAGCATTTCAAGCTTTTAAGGAGCACATAAGAAGAATGAAGATTCATCAAACTTCGATCCTTCAACTTTTGTTAAAAACTGGGGGGGCAACTCTTAATCTCAGAAGATTACCCATGTTAATATGGTAAGAATCTACTCGATTACCATCCCAAGAAACAAGTCAAAGTTGGAGGATATTTCAACATTGAGAAGAGATATAACTTTGCAAATTATGATTTTTCAATCATACTAATGGAAAAACGAGACCAAGGTTAAGAAGCAACTTTGGCTACAACCACAAACGGATGTTTTGATTCGACCTCTTCCATACAGGTTATCTTCATCAAGCAAAGACTCTAGCAAACAACCTAGGATAGGTCAAAAGGTCCTTAGTGGACTTCTCACGGCCTCTTCCACATAGGTTAACGTCATCGGATAACACCCTGACAAACAACCTCGGATAGGTCAAAAATTCTCAGTAGATTCAATTTAACCTCTTCCAAACATGTTAACGCCATCTGCAATAACACTAAACAACTGATAGTTAAAATGGATTCAATTCACCCTCTTCCATACAGTTAACGCCATCGTAACACCCCAAAAATCTCAACAGGTCAAAACCTCACGATCTAATTCAACCTCTTCCACATAGTTAACGCCATCGTAATACTGAAACAACCTCGGATGGGTCAAAAATCCTCAGCGGATTCAATTCAACATCTTTCATATAGGTTAACATCATCGGGTAACACTCTTGATAAACAATCTCAGATGGGTCAAAATCCTCAGCGGATTCAATTTGACCTCTTCTATACAGGTTAACTTCATCGAGTCACACTCTGATAAACAACCTCGGATAGGTCAAAAATCTTCAGCGGATTCAATTCAATCTCTTCCATAGTTAAGCACATCATCGCAACACCTTGACAAAACAACCTTGATAGGTCAAAATCCTCGCGGATTCAATTCAACCTCTTCCACATAAAGTTAACGCCATCGGGTAACACTCGATAAACAACCTCGATGGGTCAAAATCTCGCGGATTTAAAACCTCTTCCATATGTGTTAACGACGGTAACACTCGATAAACAACCTCGGATGGGTCAAAATCCTCGGATTCAATTCAACCTCTTCCATGTTAACGCCATCGAAGTCACACTCAAAAAAAAACAACCTGGATAGGTCAAAATCCCGATTCAATTCAACCTCTTCCACATAGTTAACGCCATCTGTAACACTCGATAAACAACCTCGGATCAAAATCTCGCCAGATCTAATTCAACCTCTTCCATAGTGTTAACGCCATCGTAACACTTTGATAAACAACTGGATGGGTCAAAATCTCGCCAGATTCACCAATCTCTTCCATACTGTTAACGCCATCGGTAACACCGACAAACAACCTTGAAGGTCAAAATCCTCGATTCAATTCAAACCTCTTTCACATAGTTAACGCCATCGTAACACTCGATAAACAACCTCGGATGGGTCAAAATCTCACCGATTCAATTCAACCTCTTCCATACGTTAACGCCATCGGTAACACTCGATAAACAACCTCGGATGGGTCAAAATTCGCCGATTCAATTTAACCTCTTCCATACAGTCAACGCCATCGAAGTCACACTCAAAAATAACCTCGATAGGTCAAAAATCCTCGATTCAATTCAACCTCTTCCACATAGGTTAACGTCATCAGGTAACACTCTGATAAACAACCTCGGATGGGTCAAAATTCTCAGAGGATTCAATTCAACCTCTTCCATACAAGTTAACGTCATCGGGTAACACTCTGATAAACAACCTCAGATGGGTCAAAATCCTCAACAGATTCAATTTGACCTCTTCCATACAGGTTAACGTCATCGGGTATTACCCTTACATACAACCTCGGATAGGTCAAAAATTCTCAGCAGATTCAATTCAACCTCTTCCACATATGTTAACGCCATCGAGCAAAGACTCTGACAAACAACCTAGGATAGGTCAAAAGGTCCTTGGTAGACTTTTCACGGCCTCTTCCACGTGTTAACGCCATCGTAACACTCGACAAACAACCTCGGATGGGTCAAAATCCGCATAGATCAATTCAACATCTTCCATACAGTTAACGCCATTGAGTCACACTCGACAAATAACCTCGATAGTCAAAATCATCATCGCGCCGCCACCTATCATCGCCGCATCTCGCCGTCCACCATGTTTAGCTGACCATCGACGCTGGCCGCCACTGGACAACCATCACTACGGCATTGCTGATTCACTTGCTGGCCACCACCACTGCATTATCGCTGCTGACCATTTATCGCCGGCCACGTTGCTTATCCCGCTGATACTGATGCTGGCCACTAATTAATCTACTATCGCCATTGCTGCGCTAATTCTATCGGTTGAAGCCACCTGGCTGCTGACCATCGTTAATTTCCGGTTACACTATCGCTGTTTATTATCTGCTGACATTTACGCGCTGCCACTGCTGACATCATTGCGTTGCTGGCTGCTGACCACTCTGCCGCTAATTACTATAGCGGTTATGCTGCACATTGCTGATTACTACTGCTATCAAGCATTCGTTTATTACTAATTTATTGCCGCCGGCTATCTCCGCTTGAATACTGGCTGCTGACCACTCATTTATCGCCCATTGGAGTATCTGCAGCAGGCTAGCTGCGCGCTGCCATCGCCATTGCCGGTTACCACCATATCGTTGCCGGCACTCTCACATTACTGACGCTCCACACAGATTAAGGCTGCTACATCGCTGACCACCTGCTGGCCGTTAATCATGGGAAGCTGCCACTGCTGCCACTACCGTTACCGGCTATTTTCGAGGCATCGCTGCTTACCACTATCGTTGCCGGTTATCTCTACTGATGTTGCGCAGCTGACTATTATCACCGCTTCCATTGCCGACCACTCTGCGGCTTACAACCACCATCGTTGATCAGCTGCTGCGCTACTAACGCGCCACTGCTAATTACTTACTATACCATTGATGACCACTTGCTAACCACTGCCGTTACTGTAGCCGTTGCTGGCTTTTTACGACCACCATCGACTATAATTTTCGCCGGTTACCACCATCGCTGCCGATTATCTCCGACTACCGATAATTAGCGCTACTGCTGCCAGCCGCTGCCGCCTCTTGTTTGGCCTAACTACTATAGGCCATCTGCCACTACGCTGCCGACCACTGCTCCACTATCCGGCCACTATCATGAAATATCGGTCAACCTCCTTCTCGTTATCGCCTCCTTGATCGCCCCAACCCGGTCGGTCCGACGAGGTCAGTTGACACCTCTTTCGAGGGAAAACTGGAGCCTTGTCGTATGAACTACGGGCCTTAATCGCCTCCAAACCCGGTCGGTCCGACGAGATTAGTTGACACCTCTTTTGAGGAAAAACTGGTGCATTGCCGTATGAACTACGGGCCTTGATCACCTCCGAACCCGGTTAGTCCAACGAGGTTAGTTGACACCTCTTTCGAGGGAAAACTGGAGACTTGCCGTATGAACTACGGGTCTTGATCGCCTTCGAACCCAGTCGATCCAACGAGGTCAGTTGACACCTCTTTCGAGGGAAAACTGGAGCCTTGCCGCATGAACTATGGGTCTTGATCACCTTCGAATCCGATCGATCCGACGAGGTCAGTTAACACCTCTTTCGAGGAAAAACTGGAGCCTTGATGAACTACGCCTGATCGCTTCCAAATGACCTTCTCTCAAGAAGAAGAGAATGCCTTCTCTCCCTGGTGTGATGATTTTATCCTCTAGAGGGCAAAAGGTCAAAACCCCAAAACCATCCACGCCTAAAATCGCTTCAAAACAGGAACGGACATTTTCGCCCACGGGCCCGCTCAGTAAAGATCATGGCTCATACAGGTCGCTGCCCCGCCGCTTCAAGGTTTCAGACATCATCTCTCCATCTGGCCACAAGGTCTGTTTCATGCCATCGGGTTCGGCCATGGTGGACTCCATCTGGTTCCTCACAACCACACTTGCCGCGCTGTTTCACCTGTCAAGGCCAACCAGATGTTCGACCCATCGCCTGAAGGCCCGCTCAAGCACCGCTGGCCCGCCCTCATGACGCCGCTTACGACGCTCATAGGCTCGCCATGTTCAACCATGATCTATCGGCGCACTGGCTGCATTCGCGCATAGCACTCCGAACGCTCAGACTTGGATGAGTCCAGAATCTCAAATTCGCGACCAAGATACCTACACACATCGACCCTCATCTACTTCCGAGTCATAATCTTCAGGTGCTTCCATGAAGATCTATTCTCTCAAAATACGTGGTTAATGGACCATAAAATTTCATCAAGAATTTGCTATTTTCAAATATTTGATATATATATTTTGGATGATTGAGATAATGTCATCCAAAAATAGTCAACTTATATGACACTTAAAATACTACTAAGCACTAATCTTGATGCTAAAAGCAAGTCGATCCGTTGAAACCGACGAGATCAAGCACTTAAAATATCCTGGAAACTGGGATGGCGCTAAGTCTCAAACATGGAGTGTTTATACAAATCGAAGCCTCAACGAGTGGATCTAATCCAGCCCAAGATCACATAATTGATTTCATTTGGAAAGCATTCAAATACACAAAATATATCATACGATCAAGGAATCATCATGAGCCATCCATGGAGAGGGAGTGGTTCGATTTTGCATGTACTGTAGACGCCACTCTTCCAATCTATAGTCTCTCATTCTTCATATGGGGGAAAGTGAGAGGAGAGAGCTCTAAAGTCAGATTCTCCGCACAATCGCGCTACCACTGGACGGCCCCTCAACCATCGCCATGCCGCCACAACATCCTCGCCCAATCTCGCTGGTCTGTCATTTCCATCATGCCAAC